>WNLN01000214.1:0-54610 GCA_021347865.1 Sarocladiaceae sp. CBMAI 1973
GAGCGGCCTGCTTCTTCTCCTTGTTCTCCTTGATAGCCTCGGCGCGAGCGGCGGAACGGGCCTCGGGGCGCATGGTGCGGCGCTCCTTGATCACATCGAGAGAGGCACCGACAATGGCACGCTGCTGCTTGACGGTACGGCGAGTGCGCTTCTTGGCGACCTCCTGTAATGGGTGTTAGTCTCACTGCCGCTTCTGATCCCTCTTAACGCTCCATATCCTCATCCATCTCGAAAAGCGATCCTCCCGTATATCCGGTTCTAGTCCACCAATCGAGATGATGGGATGGAGGGAATATTGCGTACCTCAGAGATACCCTTGCGGTGCTGGCGACGGTAGAGGACAGTCCATGCGATGCGGCGGGGGTTCTTGCGTTGCAAGAACAGTGACTCGGACTTGCCGTTCTGGAAGCGGAAGACCTTGCTGTCACCACGGACATAGATCTTACCCTGTGCTCACAAAAATATCTCGTTAGCCAACGTGTCCCCTGCGATGTTCATTTCGACCCTTCTCTTCAGCCTCGATGCGGTCATGGATCGTATAATCGGTTCGCTATCGGGATCGGAGAAGTTCGACGGTCGGATTGGGGGAAATTCCAGGGCGTGCGTACCTTGCCAGGGTAGATCCTCTGACCCGAGAAGGTATCGTCGTAGGTTCTCATCTTGTCGCTGTTGTATCTGGGTTGGCGACAAGGTCGTTCGGTGGAGTTTGGCGATGGACGTTCAGAAAGTATCTACAGTCGGGCTGCACAATCAAATTTCTGGGTGTGGGAGGCTAGGGCACGGCAAGTGCGATTGAGGTCACGTGGTGAGCTGGGTGGGGCCAGCGGGGCGTTTGACTGGTCCGCTCGTGAAAGTGAAAGTGAGCGCGCCAACGACATCTCGCAAGTCCTCCTGTGAAGCAGAAATCATGAATTTCTTGAGAATTCAATGACCGCTACGGCCGACGCGATAGCTTCTGCTGTTTTAAAGCAGTTTCAAAAGCTGCCAGCGAAACGGAAGCCCGCGGTTCGCGACAATGGCTTACACGAATGGGTACCATTGAGTGGTATTGTCTTAGAGAACGACGGACATTTCACATGCTTGTCGCTGGCGTAAGATAATAATTCTCATGATGTATCATGCCGTGTGCGCTTGAGCACGACATGAGTTCAATCCAAAACTGAGTGCTAAGATGCTCGTAGGACTGGGATGAAATGCCTTCCAGCGTCTAAATTGAATGCTTGCAACGGCGTCGGTATCCACGATTGGCATGCCGAAGTGCTAGCTATTCGTGCTTTCAATCGCTACCTCCTGGACGAGTGCTCAAGGTTACTGCAGGATGGACAAGCATCAGAAGTTCTCGCAAGACGTGCATCCGATAACCGCCAAGCTTCGCTTGAGATAAGAGAGGGCGCCAAATTACACATGTACTGTTCGGAGGCACCATGTATGAGTTCTAGGCACGAAATCAATTCGTCAACTAACACGAGGCAGGCGGCGATGCAAGCATGGAGCTGACGATGGCTGCTCAAGAGGACGCGACTCCGTGGGCTGCCGATAGAGGTGCACAAGACTCTAGTGCCAACCAAGACACCCTGCCTGGTCGTGGCTTTTTCTCGCAGCTGGGGATTGTGAGACGTAAGCCTGCCCGGGGAGATGCACCTCCATCGATGTCAAAGTCGTGCTCGGACAAATTAGCTGCGAAGCAATGTCTCTCTCTTCTATGTTCTGTTACGGCCCTCTTCGTGGACCCTGGAAAGGCATACATCGATACACTCGTAATACCCGATGATCGTTACTCGGTTGCTGGCTGTTCACGGTCTTTCGGGGCAGAGGGGAGACTCAAGCCTGTCTCACAGTCGGAGTGGAGAGATGGCTATGCCTTCAGACCATTCAAGGTTCAGACGACAGACCTCAATTTTGACTTCTCTAAAACTTCAGTTAATCAGCGAGGAGGCAAGTTATCTGCAAGTAACTTGGCCGCAGCATGGACTGCCTCTGGCGTTGAAGAGACGATACTAGGTGGTGTTGTTCAGGGACGCAAAGCCTTTGACATCAAAGGCGCCAGTCACATGTCCAGGAGAGCGATGTGGTCTAAAGGCAAGCAATTGGACGAGTTGTTGGGAGACCAGCACTGTCTGAGCGTGCAGGTATATCGGGATATCAAAGAGCTGCCTGCTCTGGCAGCAAGGGCATCAGTAAAGGCTGAAGTCCGGGGAAAGGCATTGGTTGGCTGGATACGCAATGAAGGTGATGAAGACTTTCGGCTGGATTGAGCGAGTTGTGTTCGGTGATTTTCCGAAGCTGTATCAATTAGACGTTCATATCACCTAGCGCATTCGGGCAAGCCAGAGTTCTTCTGATGAATGTAATTTTTTCCGTATCGCGATAGATATGTGAAAGCCTTCACCAGAACGCAAACTCCCAGTTGACCGGTTCCTGGTATTGTTTGTGACATATGGTCCTTCGCTAAGGTCCATCTTTGATGTTCAACCCAGCGAGGTTCAGCCTCGGTTCCTCATCGGCCCAAGGCTGTCTCCTCTCAATTCGAGACCCATTTCCTTCAGATACACGATTTTGCTTTTGTCTTACTCGACCTTGTTCTCGAAGTTCTCGCCCTCAACGAGGTCGGGGATCTCGTCATCATCCTCACCCTTCTCGCCCTTCTGCATGTTCTGGTAAGACTCGGCGAGCTTGCGGAGGGAAGCGAGAGAGTCAGGGCCGAGCTGGTTGAGGATACCGGGGACGAGCTCGGTGAGCTCCTTGTCCTCGCCGTTGCCGTAGATGGCGAAGGTGTTGGAAGGAACGGAAGCGTGAACTGTGCGATTTGTCAGCGATTGAGCTCACCATGCCTTTGCCGTGAATAACCCAGAAAAACGAACCCTTGGGGTTGGCGAAGTGGATGACGTTGCCGTCCTCCTTGAACATGTTAACCTCCTCGATGGCCTGGATGGGCTGAGTGTTCAGCTTCTTGAGGGCAGCCTGGAGCTTCCTGTCGTCGGTGCCGGACCTGGCGGGCGCACGCTTTGCCTTCCTGCGGGGAGTTCCCTTGCCACTATAAACACCTTGTCAGTCGCTTCGTTCCTCTTCCTGCCATTGATTCGCCATTGGTTTGGCCACATTGTCGTCGCATTCGATAGACATACCCTGTCCACACGTTAGCTTCACCAATTCCCGCCATTTCGTCATCCCACTTCGGTTTCCAAGCATACCGGTACGGGCCACGTGGCCGAGCTTCTTGAGGCGCTCCTGGATATCAGACATGATGGGCAGGTCTGTGGAAGGTTTCGGGGAGGTCGGGAGGTTGCTATCCAACGATGTCAGCCTGCGAGGTTCTCACAGCTCGGCGATCCGATGTCAAGCGCTGATTTTAATTCGGCAGCCGTTCGATCGATTCAGCGTAAATTCGTGGATCCGTACGTACCGTGAGGTCGAGGAAAAGGGGGCGGTGAATGAGTTGTCTTCTTTCGCGGTGATTGGGGTGATGCGGTCTCGCAATAGGCCTGGCTGGATTTTGTGCGTGCCCACAGTTTTCGCTACGGAATTTTGTGTTTCGCCGAGGGGCGCCATTGAGAGGTACCTGCCTGGGGAGCTGGCGCTGCCAGGCTGGGACTGCGCTTGGGTTAGCTCCAGTGTGGGGTTCGAGAGCCGCCAGTCGGCTTGGTGACAAAGCGATGTCATGGAATACCGAGGATAACTTGCGATCAGTCAAAATGGCGGCATGAAATCGAAATATCATATCTCATGTGGAAGTCAAATTTTGAGCCAGATTCACTGCTTCACGAAAGAGGTGCTACTAGACAGTCGCCGCAGTGCTATGCTGTACTCTCATTGGATCCTTTTCAAGCTCCTTTGAGTACGAATATTTGAGTGACGAAACTGTCAATGAGTGAATACCCGGGACAAATTAGGTCGCATCAAGTTCAGGCTAACAAGTCATCAACTTCTTGCCAAAGGAGCGGTCATTTCTGATTATACACCTGATATCGGAGAAGTCCAACCCAGAAACCTTGCTCAAACGCCGGCCCAGTAATGTACATGGCAGCATCAACATAATGAACGAGCTCACAGAACATACATCCACTGAGGAATCGTAACAGCATTCATGACTTGGTCGCAAGACCCTGTTCTCTCCGCATCTCCTCACGCCGTGCCTCCGCTTCGGCCTTTTGTGTCCTGCCAGCCGCGAGCGCTGCCCTCTTCCTCCTGTCATCGGCCTCTTTGGCCACCTCCCAGACTATACCAATCGCATTAGCATCATCCATAAGAACATTGACCCAAAGCTTCTTAGACATACTGTGCTTGTCCGACTTGGAATACTCCTTCAGCATCCCGACGAAGTCATCAAACTCCTGTTGTCTCTCCTCTTGGTTTTCCAGGCTCCTCTTACGCAGATCCGGGTTGTATCGTGCTCTGAGCTCTTCCTCGGTAGGTTGAAGCCACATTGTGAAAGCTGGGCCGCCAACGGAGACGAGAGTTCCACTACAGGCGACATTTATTAGCATGACTTGCTGGTCTTAATGCTGTTCGCGCTGGCATTGCCTTACCCAGCGATAACCTTGGCCCACAACTTCCACCGAATGCCCTTTGCTGGAGGCATTATGTATTCGCTTGATGTATGTACTCGGAAATCGGCGGGTTATCGAGGTTGGGGTCGTGGAGTGTGGCTTTCAATTGTGCTGAGCTTTCGATGACGAGTTGGAGATCACAAATATCGTGATAGGCTAACGCGACTAATTCGGCAGAATGAGAGCACCCCGAATAGGCAAGCGGTAAGGCAGCACATATTGGCGACGAACAAACGCATGTATCCTTCGAATCTTCCAGCGAGTTGCGCATTTCGAGATGTATACATTCATATCTTGCAATTCTCACATGACACCTGTTTGTATCTTGACTCAATGCGGTAGCTTACGTACAACATAGAGGGCGCGGAAAGCGTGAGCTTTGCTCGTGTCGTGGGGTCTTTCTAGCAACCTACCCTGCGACGGTGAACGATACGTTCGTGGGACAATGCGACTGCCTTTGCGGATCATTTTCACATAAACTACACGTGGCTGGTCGTATTTGTGCTTGTGTGCAGCATGATGCAATATATAAGAGTTTGTGCAAGCTAGAGTCAAGATGTAGCTGTGGTGAGTGTTTGTCACATTGTGTTCTCCGAAGCTGCACACTCTCAAAAACAGTGATGCATTTCCTCGACCACAATGACTCGAATAGAGAGTGGATGTGTGGGGTAGGCAGAGCGACGTGTCAGTGATAAATGTTTGAGATGTATTTTAGATTTGGACTCAGTCGATAAGGATTAAATGCATGACGTGAATGTCGCAGGCTGCATCCAGGGGACCATGAGTGCAAGGCCAATCAGACGAGCCAGGGAGGGATTCTGATACAAGCGCTTGGACACAGGACGTCAGGAAGTCAGACAGACGAGTCGAGATCTGTTCATCTGCGACTGTTGAGACAAGCTCAGCACTGGATGGGAAAGTACCAAGGTGGGACAGATGGCATTCCGGAAATCAGGAGGCAGCCGACAAGACCATACAGCCGCGGCCAAAGTCATATGCCAAAGGAGAAGGTAGACTGAGCAGAGCGAACGAAAGAGGGTAATTAATCACGTCTACAACGGACGGAGGCGTCATGGTGCCAAGCGAAGAAAATGGGGCCTCCCGCTGCATTGCATGATGGGCAGAGCCGCGAACCAATCAAGTCATTGCCTCACATGGTGCAGATCCCTGAAAGTTGGATCATCAGGTACCGGCGGAGCCTCGAGGGGTGGCTGTGAACGAGCATGTGGCCTGGCCGAGTACTGCTCTTAACGACCTGCTGTAGGAGCACCTGAGCTGCCTGCAACGATGGAAAAAGAAGAGACTTGTTGCAGCGCCTCAGATGTCCGGAACCGGATCGCAGGATCGTTGGAATGCTATGACCTTCCCTGAACACCTTGTACCTATTCTGGTCATCATTGTTGAAGTCTAGACGGAGCTGCCCATCGGACGGGTGTGAGAGGCGGAGTCAGCCTCGTGCACCCTCATTCCACTGTGAGGCTCGGAAGCACGGGAGCCCTGGGCTCACATTGGTCGTGCCCAGCCTCTGGATCCTGGTCCTGGTCGTCGACTGGACCGACACTGTGGAAACAGACAAGACCGGACATGAGCGAACCGGTGACCGAGAGCGAAGCGACACAAAGAAGCATAGAACAGGGGCTATTTCGTCTGGTCTTGGGTTCGGGCCCTCATGATGTGTTTCGAAGGAGCAGTGACGGCAGTGAGGAGGGCAAGCCCTGTGCTGACTGTAAGACATTGAACGTAGCGTGGGTGCCGGGGTAGAGGCATTGATTGTCTGCTCAGTTGCTTGACTGCCGCAAATATATTCCATCAAGTCATAAGCAATGCCGAAACGTAATGCTCACTTCTCAATAATTGGTATCGCTTTGAAAGTTCACAAGACCTCACCCTTCCCACGTTTTATTACATTGGCTTGCTGCGCACTGAAGTACCTGACCATGACCTGACGCCCCTCCACCGAATCCAGCACCATCTGGGTTCACCCCCACTATCGCCGCCACCCAACCACCAGGTGGCCCTGCCCTGCCAGACCTCCCCCCAGCTTCTTGAAACCCACTTCTAGCGCCGCCGCGTTGACCGTCGACCCTCTTTGATCTCCAACAACAATACTACTCTTCTCTATCTTCGCAAACCTTTTCTTGTCGGCCGGTTCTCGACACATCACATCCCTTCTCGCATTGATCCTTGCTCCCCGGATCCTTCATTCCTTTAACCGCTCGGCATATCTTTTGGCTTCAGCTCCCAGCTCAGGCGAACTCGACCACCTACCTACCTCGTGCCCTCAAGAACAGCACACTCTGCGACTCGACGATCGCTAGCCTCGACGACGATGCTCCCCTAGCACTTGGCCGCAACCACTCGAGCTCTACGACCTCGCGCACAAGTCTACCATGGCCTACGAAGCTGGCTACGGCGGCGGCCCCCAGAGGCCATACGCTGGGCCAGCGGCACCGAGACCTGGTCGGCGCGGGGACCATGGTGGTGCTCCTCCTCGTCAACCACACCCTCCTCAACAACAGCAACAATACGGAGGATATGATGATGGCTATGGCTACGATGAATATGGTGGAGGTCAACAAGATCATTACAATGGCCAGTACGACGACCGAGGCTATCAACAGAACTACCCAACCCAGGGGCCTCAAGGCCGAGGACTGCCGTCCAGCCGGGGACGTGGTGGCTATCCAGCGCGCGGTGGGCGTCCTGGTCCAGGGCAAGGCATGCCACCGGGTGCAGGACCAGGTAGAGGTGGTGGCGGCATGGGACAACCCAGGCCAAACCCATACTCTGCCAGCTCAGATCCATCAGGTTCGTCTTTCGCGCACTTGAGTATCGCAATAGTCTGACTGACGACACTTAGCAAATCGGAGACACCCCAATGAACCCCCACAAAGTCCTCGGGATCCAGCCTTTGGCGGCGGTGGTGGACAAAATGGCGGTTATCCACATCACCCCCAGCGCGAAAGGCCAGGAATGGGACCCGACAGGCAGATGATGGATCAGATGCATAATATGGACCTGAACGGCGGATCGCGAATGCCCCCGAGACACAGTTCAGAGAGCCAACGCAGCTTGAATGGGTACGGAAGGCCACCGATGAACGCCGGTAGAGGACCTCCTGGCTCGCAACAGAATCGTGGTTATTCTGACCCGAGGCGCGGGCCGTCTTCTGCTCAAGAATATGGAGGGTATGATGACGGATACGGCGACCGGCCCCCTCCGGCGAACGAATTCGGACCTCTCGCACGAAGTATGACCATGCCGGTTAATGAGCATGACTCGAGACGACAAATGCCACCACCGCCTCAAAGGAGCGACACGGCAACATATGATCCCTATGCCCAACCACCAGGGAGACATCCTGTACCACAGCGACCAGCGACGGCCACTGGAAACCGTGTACCACCCCAAGGAATGTACAATGGTGACAGTCGGCGACCGCCATCAGAACCCTACGGCGGGAATCCATATGATCAAGGCCAATCATATGGGCAGCAGGAGCGAACGCCTGTGGATGAAGTGTACGATTCATACTACAGCAACGATGCCGGCAATGCAAGTCACGGTGGCAACCATAACAAGACCCATTCTATTGCCCCAGACTTTGATGCGATCTCGGCACAGCCACGAGGTTCATTTGAGCAGACGCTGCGGCCAGCACACGAGCAGTCACAAGCGATTCCCCAGCAGACACCCATGCTGAGCCATGCCAAGTCTCAGCCAGATCTCCGCCAGCCCCAAGCTGCCGTTTTCGAGATGGCAGGGGACATACCCGCAGTACCTCCAGTGCCTCAGATGCCTCAATCACAGGCGTACCACAACGGTGGCGCTGGATACGACAACTATGCTGGATACGAGCAGCCCGCGTACCAGCAACCGCCTCCATCACAATATCAACATCAGCCGCCCCTCAGCATCAACTCCCGCCCCGCGGTCCAAGTGCACCCCCAGGACCCGTCGGAGGGCCTGGCGCCAGCTTGCCATCATCAGTCAGACCTAATGGACTGCCAAATCGAAACCCCGACGCGCTACCATCTCATCCAACACCGGTCCGCCCTGGGCTGATGGCTAACTCTATGGTAAATATGAACGACAAGCCGCCACCAGTCCGGAATTACGGAGGCGTTGCGCAAGGACGGCCCGGACCCCCACCGCAGCAACAACAGAGGCAGCAGCCAATGCAGCAGCAGCAACCTCCACAACAACAGCCGATGCAACAGCCGATTGCTCTCCCCACGGAGCTCAAGCCAGAGCCGGTTACTCCCCATGAGTTGGAACAGCTCAGACAGGCAATCAAGGTCAATCCGAACGATCAAGAGTCAGCACTGAAACTTGCCAAACGCCTGATCGAGGCCATCGACGTTCTTGCGCCGGCGCTCCCTGACCAAAAAGCTCGGACACGAGCTCGCGAAAGGTATGCTCTTGATGCACAAAAGATTCTGAAGAAGCTATCGTCGAGCGCGCAAAATCCCGAGGCGATGTTCTTCTATGCCGACTGTCTTGGCCGAGGCATCTTTGGAGGACAAGAATCCGACCAAAAAGAGGCCTTCACACTATACCAATCGGCAGCTAAGATAAATCACGCTGCCGCGGCGTACCGCACGGCCGTGTGCTGTGAGATCGGTCACGAGGAGGGCGGTGGCACACGCAAAGACCCTATGAAGGCCATGCAGTGGTACAAACGGTCAGCAACGCTAGGTGATCCACCAGCTATGTACAAGCTGGGCATGATTCTTCTCAAAGGACTCTTGGGACAACCTCGGAATCCCAGGGAAGCAGTTGGGTGGTTGAAGCGAGCTGCTGAAAGGGCCGATACCGACAATCCTCACGCTCTTCACGAGTTGGCATTGCTCTATGAGTCTGCGCAACCAAATGACGCCATTGTTCGGGATGAACGTTACGCACTAGACTTGTTTCAGCAGGCTGCCGAGTTGGGCTACAAGTTCTCTCAGTTTCGCATGGGCTGTGTCTACGAATTTGGCCTTATGGGTTGTCCCATTGACCCACGCTCTTCGATTATGTGGTACTCCCGAGCAGCGACGCAGGAAGAACATCAATCCGAACTTGCACTCAGCGGCTGGTATCTCACTGGTACGGAGGGCGTTCTAGCACAGAACGATACGGAGGCGTATCTTTGGGCGAGGAAAGCGGCCATTGCGGGACTGGCGAAGGCAGAATATGCAATGGGATACTTCACCGAGGTGGGCATCGGCGTGCCAGCGAACCTGGAAGACGCGAAGCGGTGGTACTGGAGAGCAGCTGGTCAGTACCTGTACCACTTAATCCTTGTAAGGTGCTGAAGACTAACGCTGAATCTAGCCCAAGACTTCCCCAAGGCTCGCGACAGGCTTGAGGATCTGAAGAGAACCAGGACTGGAAGTGGTCCGCGAGCGAGAGAACGCATCTCGCGTAGTCGCATCGAGAAGCAGCAGGAGGGTGATTGCTCGATCATGTAGCGAGGACATGTGCTACCTTGGAGCGATATTTGGATGTTGAAGGGGTCGACAATGTATACTGTTTCTATGATAACGGCCTAGGGTTGGTTACAAAAGATCATGGAATATGTGCTTCTATGGTTGTGCATATCTGGGGCGTTTGCGGTTATATAGGCTTCACGCATACGTGCACGAAGAACAGAGCATCAATTTGGATTGCCACGCAGTTCGGTGATCATACAATAGCTTTGTCACAACGCCCGCTAAGCTGTTGATACATGGTTGGTCTTACAGTTACAGTTGCCTCTCCAGCTTCATGGCTTCGTATTGTCCTTCCCTGGTTCTCCATTTGGCTTTTCGCCCTCCTCTGGAATTTCCATCCCCAATTTCGACATCAAGTCTTCCATCATCTCCTTCATTGCTTTCTCCTCCTCAGGGTCCAACTCCTTCCTCCCCGGTCTTGTCACGGCCTCTCGACTCCTCTCTTTCAACTCCGTCACGGAGCACAGATCCCAACCCCAAGAGATTCCACCAACAAGCATGACGCCAAAGCTCATGACGTTCAGCGTTGCAAGGCCCAGAGCTGACGCCGCGAGGAGCGATCGGTCTGAGCTGTCGAAGCGCGGTGGGTACCGGTTGTGCGTGTAGAACCTAGGGAATGCGTCGATCTGACGACGAACAACGCTGCGGCGGGTGATGAATATTGACGCGGCCATGAAAGCCGCGCCGGAGAAGAATAAGCCGAGTTGGCGGACGTTCCGTGATAGGGGTGATTGTGGTGAATGGAGGCTCTCTGCCGGGCGGCTTTCCACTGCCTCGGGTGAAGCTTGCGACATTTTTTAGAAGCCGGAACGCTAGTTGAAGCCCGAAAGAGTCTGATAATGTATGAGTTCTTGTTTCGAGCACCCTAATGAGCGATGGTGAGTGAGCGACGAATGGGCTGAAGTGATGAAGCTTTCATCTTGAAATGTTCAATGTCTGGTAAGTGCATACGTCGCGTGTCGACCCGCTTAAGTGCATGGGCATGGATATCCCCCACTGTCATTGTCCAGCGCCTGCTCACATCAAACCACGTTCAACAAGTAAAAGCGACATAAAAATCATAGTTTCCAGCTTGAGAACAAAATGGCGAAGACAAAAGTCAAGAACTCAAAGCCCGCAGCAGCCACGGTTCCAAAAGAGCCGCCTCCGTCATGGCCACCTTTCAAGCCGGCACTTCCTGTTCTACCACTCAACCCGACAACTCATCCCGACACCTCCAAGATCGTCCTACTAGAGAATTTCTTCCCTCGCTCTCTATGTCGCGATTACGTTTCGTTCTTCAAGACTCTGCCTCTTCAGACAACACCTGGAAAGCCAAAGCGTGGTGAAGCCGTCAGGGTTAATGACCGATTTCAAGTGGATGACCCGAGATTTGCAGAGAGGCTGTGGAGCTCAACGGGCTTGAAAGATGCGATCCTTGACAACGAAGAACTCAAGGAACTGTGGCAAGTTCAAGTCAGGACAAGCCGAAGTGGGCAACTGCTAACATACTCCTTCAGGGGCGGAGCTCCAGTAGGGTTGAGTCCCAACATTCGTGTCTATCGCTACTCGAAGGGACAGTACTTCGATTGCCACTGTGAGTCTCTACGAATCTGGTCCTTTACTCTGTCACTCAAAATGTTCATAAGACTGGTCCAAATCCTGACATGACACAGACGATGACTCGAATAATCTCACCCTATCACAGGAACCGCCAATCGCGGTACGGACCACGTGGACACTCTTGCTCTACTTGACTTCATCTTCAGAAGGCTGCGAAGGCGGCGAAACAGTCTTCTATTCACACGACCGTAAGCTCTCTCGTGAAGCCACCGTGGTAGCACCCGAAACAGGGCTTCTACTACTTCACAAGCATGGAGATGACTGTCTACTGGTATGTTCAGTCAAAGGCAATTGACATTTCAAACTGCTAAGTCATTCATAGCATGAGGGACGAGAGGTGATGGCGGGTGAGAAATGGATTCTCAGAACCGATCTATGTGTCGCGCGATGAGCCAAACTTACCCTCAATGCGGTCAGCAACTCGGAAATTCCTAAGCTAATTCAAGCAAAATCGCCAGAATCGTGGCCGCGACAAACGCCCGGATTGCGATTCATCGTCGCCGGCCATTTCAGAGCTTCATGTCGGTCTCAGAACCTAGACTGACCACCGGATTTCATGTGAGGAGGCACGGGCGGCATCATCGCAGCCTCTCGGGGCTTAACAAGTCGCCCAGACGGCGAATACCACGGTTTCTTCCGCACCCACTGTTCTCCCTGGGCGATACGAACCATCACCTCGGGAAACAGCCACGGGAATGTGATAAGTGGTACCTTTGGCCCGACTGCGCGACGAGTAGTGTCGAAGCTGTCCTCGATGTCGTCGTCAAGGTCTTCGTCGCTAGAGTCATACTCGGTTTGGAGGGCCCTTGTGGTTTCCTCTTCGGTCACCTTGTACATGGCTGCAACAAACGGGTCAATGTCTTCCGGCGAATTTCCGCCGGCGGCTTCCTCGCACAAGCCTCGGAAAAGGAGCTTTAGCGTCTCAAGCTCTTGGCCAAGCACCTCCTGACGCTTGTAATCAGTGCCAATCGTCGGCTTGGACATGGCAAAGCCGGTCCAGAGTTCGAATTCAGTACCGAGGTTCAGCTGCGCTAGAATGCGCCTAACGGACCGGTCGTACTCTGCCTTGATGTGTCTTGCCTCATCGAGGAGATCGTCGTCTAGATCATATCGCTCAAGAACGCGTTTGTCGAAAGCGTGGCTCCAGTCAGGCTCGAAAGTGATCTTGTCCTTCGTCACGTTGTCGTAGAGACGACCGAGCACCTGGACGGAGTCGTATGTCTTCCTCTTATCTTTCTCCATGAAATGTGGCCAACGCTTCGGCCACATCTCTTTCTTGTCCCAATCCACGGGCTCGCCAGTCTTCGCATAATCCACCGCATGCGAATGTAGTTCCGCAAGTCGGCGGCCTAGAAGGATCAGATACAGCCCGCCGAACTTCGGCGAGAGACGAAACTTACAGATATTGGAACGTGGCTTCTGCTCATCAGCCCATGCGAGATGGGAGATCGCGATGAGTGGGAGCACATCATTCATCATGTACTGCACAAAGAATTGACGCAGGTCTTGCGAATTAACGTCCCGCTCCACCTCTCGCGGCTTTATGGGCGAAAAATCCATCGGGCGCCAGTTCCAGATCTCCGGAATCAGTGTCTCGTCCCAGATGACAAAGAAGTCATCACCGTCCAGGTCGCCGCCCGACAACATGCTTGGGACGGGTCGATCGCCAGTTGAAGGGAAGACAACCACGTCCTTCAGGTGGCGGAGCTGGGGGCAGTCAATGGCCTCCGCCACTCGAATGTCCCCATTGTGTAGAGACGGGTTTCTGCCAACGATGCAGACACCCTCGAGCACGAATGAATTCCCTGTTGTTGGGTCGATGGTCTGCAAGAAGATCTGGGGCAGCCTTTCCACGTCCTTTGCCCTGATCCCTTCCGACGCGATCGAATGACCCCTCAGGATGCCGGTCTCGTCAACACAGCCAATGACGAACGCACTCTGTTCGACGTGAATCCGAGCCTTTTCCTTGAGAAGTTTTAGCGACCATGATCTCCACAGGCTGAAGACGTTTAGCACGAAGGGCTCCTGGACGTCATCGGAGCGGAAACCACTATGGATCAGTTCGGCAATAGCCAGGGACGTATGATTCTGATCCACGAACTTCGTAAGCAGCTCGATTGCGACAGCGTTGTCTCTAGTCGCGGCATCGTATTGACGTAATTGGTGCTCCAAGAGAGTGATGAAGGCCGCGTCTGGAACATTGAGGTCCGACAAGATAGTGATGGTCTGTCGGTTTAATGTCGCGGTCGCAGGCCGGGCACATCTCACGATCTCGAGGCCATTGAACTGAGCCTTGAACTTCTCTTGAGACGGTCTGATATGCACCTCATTGCCCTTGACGTCGTCGCTCACGACCAACACCCCTTTGCTGCCTCCTATGCGAAACTGAAAGGCTGTCGGCCGCTCGCCCTGATTACCTGGCATCTCAGCGGCAATGAAGTCTGCAAGGAATTTGGAGATCTTGCCGACACCATCCGTGAAGCAGTGAACGTTCCTCTCAATGTCGGGAATTGTGGTGATGTCTGGGTTCGGAATTCCTTGCAGGACTCTGGTCGTTGAGAAGCATTGTCCGAGTCGTGCAGCGTACTTGGCGATGACCTTGATGTGGTTGAAATCTCCTGCCCATTGTCGAATATCGTCACAAGAGACATGATCTGTAGGACAGAAGAAGTAGACACCGCACTCTCGGAGTTGAGAATTTCCGAAGGCAAGAAACTCGAAGACACGATCTCCAATGCGGATGCCTTTGTCCAGCGTGCGCCAAACCCGCTTCCAAATCTCGTCATTGTTGCGTCCGCCTGCAGCTCTCAGACGTCCAGCTTCACCTTCATCCATGAACTGAACCTTGAGAAAGCGGTCCGCGATATGGCTGTACTGGCGAATGACCCTGTTCGAGGTCTCGTAGCTGGGCACGTTGAGGTACATGGTCGTGGGTGTGACGATAGCTTTGCGAACGAGGTAGCAGTACTCTGGGATTCTCCGTCTTGCAACAGGCTCAGAAGTATCAAGGCTGTCAAAGTATGAAACCGGGTCGAAAGTTGGTCTTGCTCGGTCGGCGATGAGCTCGAGCCGCGCTTGGACTTCCATCGGATCCTCACTTGCCAACTTTTCCAGAAACTCGCGGGTGATGTTGTGTTCGTGAAGCCTGCCGCGAGAAATGCAGGCTTCGAGCTGGTACCGGACTTCAAAAGGCAGATGGACTTGATCGGACCACATTTGCAACATAGCTGTGGCATTGCTTCCTGGAGGACTTGAATGGTCTAGTTGCTTCCACATGTCTGCTTGGCCTCTGACGACAACCTTCAGGTCATCGGCGTTCTCAATCCTGACATTAAGATCTTCAAGAACCTCCCTCAGATGCGCGAGGTTTTGTGCCTGATCCGGTGCAATGGCGAATTGACATGTCGTCCACCTCCCCAAGTCCACATATCCCTGCTCGTTCACATTGTAGGATATCGAGACCGGGTACTTGAGAGGACTGTCCATGCGATCGGCCATGTATGAAGCTCGATGCCAATTATCACTCTCACACCAGATACGTTCGTTCGAAATCGTGGTCGCGACATCGTCTCTTTTCCACCAGTACTCCGGCGGGAATTCGAGCGGGACGACAATGGTCTCCTGGCCACCATCACCCGTGGTGCGGTATGCCCGCCTAATTTGAGCAACGTTGATTTTCATCTTGTAGCTGCGAAGGCGTGGTCCTTGTGGCGTTTTGATCTCGACTTGAAAACGTGCAGACAGGTGTTTGTCGTAGGCATTGATTTGCAAGCAGAAGTCGGGCTGCGATGTCTTGTGATCCCACGATTCGGCGATGGTCACCTCGTCTGGCCCAGTCCTCGATCCAATGCGAACGGCACTGAGTTTGACAATGGTTCTCCCTGCGTATGACCTCCTTTGATCGATATTGCTTGAGACCCAATCCGTTGAGGGCCTCGTGTCGGGCTTGACGTTGACTGGTATGCCATTTGGGTGCGAGCAAGTATCAAGATGTTGGAAGATGAATTGGTCTGTTTCCCAAAAGGCTACATTTGGCGGGGGGCTGAAGCGAACTCTGGCCGAGAAGTTGTAGGACCTTTTGGATTCGTAGACCTCCATGGACGCAATTTCGCCGTACGAGTGGAACTGCTCGCGGATCATTGCGATTGTGACGTCCCGGGGAAGCTCATGGATGCGAACGGTGAGCTCCGGCCAGGAACGCCAATTCTCTGCGAGAGCCGTGGGATAGGCAGGGAAACGGCTTTCACGCTGCTGGAAGCCTCTGGGGCCTCGAGGGAGAGGCTTTGGCCATCCAGGCACGGGAAAGGGCGTTTCTGTTGCTGTCAGCATGTTGGATTGTGGCGAAGGGAATGGTAGGAGAAGAGAAGTCTGGCGAGAGGAAGGCCACTTCGAACGAGGCAAGAAGGAGAAAGCCCGAATTTAGGCAGAGGGTACTCAGTCGAGCAACAGAGACGACTAGAATAGGCCGTGTTCCCGGAGAGTGAAAGCCTTATCATAAGTAGGAGTGGCAGCAAGTCAGAGGAAGTCGATGCAAGATATGTCATCGGCCTATCTTTACCTGTCGAGGTAGAATATGGCAAGAATATCATCACGATCAAAATAGGCTTGCAAACGCATGCGAGTTTCGGAAGACCATCAGTGCTGCTGGTTCGCGTTGGGAACTGTCAGTCGCTGTTCACCACTTCCCTGCAGCGAGCAAACGGCCTTCTGACAATGGTCACACAACATCACGTGCAACACCCCCAATGCTATTGAACTTTCCTATTCACTGCAAACGCGTATCATCTTTGACTATCGGCGTGAGCAGAATTCGTCCTCATGGTCACGCCACCGAGCTCGACGTCCCATTTCTTTCCCCCCTTGCCCCCTTGGGAGCCAACGCCATCTCCTCTTCTTTGTCCTCCTATTCTCGAGGAGCTGGTCCTCTTCGCTGGTGGTACGTAGCCGACGTGCTCGCCGGCTCCGGACGCATCCTCCTCCATCCAAGGCACATTCATGATCTTTCCAGGATTCATGATCCACAACGGGTCCAACGCTCCCTTGAGGGTTCTCATCACGTCTAAGGTCTCGGGGCCAACCTCTAACAGCAAGCTGTCCTTCTTGCCCCAACCAATACTGTGTTCTCCCGTGCAGGTTCCGTCCATGTCGATTGCTCTGCGGACCATGTTCTTCACGCACTGCTCGACCATGGCTCGCTCCTTTGGGTCCTTTTTGTTGTACATGATGCTCTCGTGGAAGTTGCCGTCACCTACATGGCCCAATATGCTGGCGAAAAGACCCAAACGGTCCATTTCTTCCTTGCTGATCTCGATAATATCTGCCAGGCGACTGAATGGCACGGCAACATCGGTGCTCCCTGTGAGTGAATTAGATGTCGGCTGCATCGCTGCTTCACGCCCGTCGTCAGGCTCCCGGGGAACATATTGACTTACAGACATCTTCGCCCTCTTTACGCAGTGCTAACATTGACCATAACGATTCCTTACGAGCTGACCAGAGAAGTTTCTGTTCCTGTGCGTCTTTTGCGAATTCGAAATCACTCCCTCCTTTGCTGTCGGCCAGCTGTCTCACACGTTCGATGCATTCCTTCACCCCAGCCTGGGTTCCTGCAAACTTGAAGAACAAGGTCGGCTTTTCTTGCCACTTCCTCGGCGCGGTTGCACCACTGAGATTAATAACGCGCATCTGCACATCGTCCAAGAGCTCCATGGCTGCTATGGGAATGCCGGCCTGCATGACACTCGCAGCGGCAGCTGCAGCATTCCGGATAGTTGGAAATCCGACAACGGCTACAGCGAAATCCTCGGGGATCACGGCAAGCTTCAGGGTTGCTTGAAGGCTCCCATGTCAGCAAGTCTCATTCCGTCAGGCACAGTCATCATGCTCACCTTCGGTCACAATACCCAGGGTGCCTTCGGATCCAACAAACAGGCTGTTGAGGTTATAGCCAGCAGATGATTTGCGAGGCCTTCGTCGAGTTTTGATCACACGGCCATCCGCCAGGACCACCGTCAAGTTGATTACCCAGTCTTTCATGGTTCCATACTTGACGGCGTTGGTTCCGCTGCAATTCGTGCCAACCATTCCTCCAATCTTTGCACTTGGGCCTATGACGTGTTAGCAGCGAGATCCGTGTACCGTCTGCCAACAACGTACCCGGATCGATTGGGAAGAATAGCCCGGTATCCATATCGGCCAGCTTCTGGTTCAAGTCTTGCCACCCGATGCTCGGCTGAACAACGATGTCCATGTCTTCCTTGTTCAGCTTAATGATGTTATCCATGAAAGCGAAGTCGACTGATACGCCACCATATGGCGCACTGAAATTACCCTCCAGACTGGATCCGCCAGAATAAGGAATCACAGGCACACGGTACGAATTGCAAATTCGAGCAATCGTGGCGACCTGCTCTGTGGAACGAGGATACGCTACCGCAACTGGCAGATTATCCGGGTTCGTGGTTGACCAGGCTGAGTAGCCGTGGACATGAAGGTCCTCTGGGTCCGTGGAGATAATGTCCTCGTCGCCCAGCTCTTGAATGATCTGTGCGATGGCCTAGTTTGTATTAAGCAACCGATCTACGTCATGATTCCGAGCTAGAAGCATGAGCTTACCTCCTTCATCTCATCCATGGTCGCGTAGCGAGGCTCGACATCAACGTCGTACTGCAACAGCTGCCTTCCAGCTGGTTTGGGTTCTTTGTCTCGAAGCGTCCAAGCAGCAGTCCAACTCAAGGCGGCTGCCGCCACTGCAATCGCAGCGACGCCTCCCGCAGACCAACCGCGAGGTTGTGAAGTAGTGCTGGCATAAGAACCGCCATTGCGCCGGGGATCGGGACCGGTGTCGGCCTGCCGCCGCCGGCAAGACGCCGAGAAAGGGCGAGGCTGCGTGCCGCTGCTCCTGACGGAGCAGCGAAGTAAACAGCGCACTCCCGGTCTGGTCGCCATCCTACTGACCTGCACGGAACTCATTTCGAGTCCGGGTTATGAGCTCTCGCTTTTGCGTTCTTTCTTCCTCGCCTCGGTGCAGGAATCCCACCGCGGGCTGCCCCTCCGACCAAAGCCGCTTGCAACCGAAGTAACGTTTCTGTCGTATCTTTCAGCACGAGATGCAATATTGCCTATCGCCGATAGTCCAGTGTGTTTCTGTTTGTGTTTCTGCTGCTCACAATCGTGTCTTGGCACTTGTGAAGCGACGCCGGCAGTGAGCACGATGGGCGAGGTTGTGAAGACAGTAGTGGCGGGGAACAGTCTCCAGTCTTATTGTGTTCCCTCCTTTCAAGTCCAGTTTGTCGGCAAAGTGTCATGCGATAATCGGAGACGCTAAGAAACGGGGACGTCAGGATGGGGAAAGCTAGGATCGTGGATTTAGAAGGCCGAAGTGGCACCAACAAGGCTTTCAACGTTGGCTTCTAGCGGAGGTGGCTGCATGCCTGCGTTCCGTTCACACAATTAAGGAGAGGAAGCCAACGCGAGGTGCATCGGGCATCCATTCCTTTTCAGAAGGTCGGGTTTCCGACAGCTCTGGAAGGCAAGGTGCTTCGAATGTGATCAAAGGCTCTTGCAGGTCATGAGGTCAGACATAGACCTACCTGACGCATTACTCTGCAACTTGTGCGTCCTTGTTGTCAACATAGAAATGGTGTGGGCGATGAATGACGCTTGGCGTATTTTGGTACCATCCCACACATCGGGGCCAACTCCTTGTCTCCCGCTACTTGTAAACTGCAAATTCCTCTTGAAGACACCACTTTCAGGTGGTTTCAGATTGTAACTGATTTGAGTGTTTCCTCTATCTTATACTCCGCCGTGCAGTAAAGCACAATTCAATGAAACTCAGCTCGGGAGGTCTGAGCCAGAGAAGAGAACAGCGACAGGAGACCTGCGTCTCAGGATCGACACAGCGCCGGAAGTTTTCCAGCTCCCTGCCCTGGGAGCACCACCTTCCCAACTACGCCCCTGCAGTATTTGACGCACATATGCGGAGGGCTCGTTCAGGTCGTGATCATTCATGGTGGGGGTTTTCTATTCCACCCAGAGGGGGGGGAACTAGAGTGTGGGGGAAATGGCCCCCCTCCCACATTACTGTGTAAGCGACACGCGACCGTCCAGAGGATTCTTGGGCGGTCAGCTGAAGAGGACGAATAAAGTCCCATTCTGTATTGTCATACGACAGTACTGTGCATAACGATGACGACTTGCAGGCGACTGCTTACTTCTCGAAGAGACCTGGATCTGACCCCGGAGTCTGGCATCGGAGAGGCCGGCGGACGGACCCACTCGTTCGCCGGGCTCTACACCGAATGCCGAAATGGTATCCGGTAACGGATCTTCTGATCGTCAAAAGAGCTACTCTCTACTGGTGTGTTCCTACGAAAACTAGCTGACTACTCTTTACAATGTTGTCTGCAACATCAACTGGCTAGCCGTCCATGCCACTTTGTCATCGCGCCTGAGCTCCTATGGTACTCACTCAGTGCCTCTCTTTCCTGGTCTCTGATTGTACATCCGGCTGACCATATCCAACTGATCCCGCTGCATAGGGTATGGGCTCTGATGCTTCTAATTCCCATGTCATGGTCAAGGGATGTGGCAACTCAGACGCTCACTGCTGCCCTTCCTTGTTGTCGTGCACCAAGGGATTACTCGATGCTCGTAGGTCAGTCTTCAAGCTTCCAAACGAATGTATGCAATGCAACACAGCCCTTTGCGCCGAGTCTTTGACGCCTCAATCATGTCTGTTGACCCCAGATTGTCTTCCAAAAGGGCCTCCGCTCCGAAGAGAGCGAGTCAAGCCATCTGACCCCCGCTGCGACTCTACATCCAAGCCCCCGCCCCCGCGCTGTTCCTCCATGCAGTGCATTGCATGTCTCCCACCCACGACCGCAGCCTAATATTCATTACGAATGCCAAATACCCCAGCAATCAGACCTGAGAGTCGGTATGTGTGCTTCCACCTCGTTGCGCTGTTGGGCGCACTGTTGATTGACCGTGCATAAGCGTACTGAACGAGTCGACCAATGCAGCATCAACGTGGTGGCTAGAAACGTAATGCTGATGCACCGGAACGCCAACGTTACGGGTGTCAGTGTTGAGCACGACCTGCGGTGAACATTTGTAGAGCCATGATCCAATCATAACCCTGCGT
Organism: Sarocladiaceae sp. CBMAI 1973; assembly: GCA_021347865.1. Lineage (NCBI taxonomy): Eukaryota > Fungi > Ascomycota > Sordariomycetes > Hypocreales > Sarocladiaceae > Sarocladiaceae sp. CBMAI 1973. Next base: position 20,775 of record WNLN01000214.1, read on the forward strand.
GTTGATCGCGTGAGCAGACGACTAGGAGCGTGCAGAAACGTCGATTAGCCTCCACGCCGAGGGTCCGAAGTGGCTTGACTTCAACGTCGTTCAAGGCTTGCTGTTGGGCGCACGTATGACGATACGAGGAGAATCACAATTCACCGTTGTGGCGATTCGCACATGGTTCACATAGGAAACAGCACTACACATGGAATTTGGCGAGGACATCGTGTGGTGTGGGACATGGAGTGGTTAAAGATCAAAATGCTGGGTCTCTTGCTCTAGCACATCATACCTGGCTACTCCAGGGAGACTAGAAAAGGGCAAATCGTCAAAATCCGAGAACTCCTGTTCCTCATGCCATTTTCTTTTCCCAATTGACATCGCTTTCGCAGCACACACCACCTTACTTCATCAACCGATTTAAGCGGCGATGGCGTTGGCGCGGCGGCGGTCACGCTCCTCAGAAATGGTGAGCTTGACACCCTTGCCCTTGGGCAGGGAGATCCAGGGCTTGTCCTGGCCGATGACGAAAACGTTGCTCTCACGGGTGGCGAAGCTGTTGTCAATGGCGTCCTTGATGTGGACGATGTTGAAGCCACCATCGTGACGTTCGCGGTGGGTGATGACACCAACACGACCCATGTTACGACCACCAGTGACCATGGCGACGGCACCAGTGTCGAACTTGATGAAGTCGGTGATCTTGCCAGTGGCAAGGTCAACCTTGACGGTGTCGTTGACCTTGATCAGCGGGTCGGGGTAGCGGATGCTGTGAAGAAAAATCGTCAGCAACAACGTAGGGATGGGGGGTACATTACAGCCGTATGAACCGAAGCTCAATGTCTCAACGTCGTTTGGGAAAAAGTTTGCGGATTCTGGGTGAATTCCGCCTTTCCCCTTGCATGCCAGGAGAAAGGGCAGAACTACCACGTATAAATCCCTCCTCCTACTCGGCGAATCGACCAAAGCTTGGGCCAACGGCTGAATGATGTCTGACAGAACTTACGTTCTCGCATCGTGCGTAACCAAGAATGGGATTCCACCGCGGCCGAGCTGGACACGCTTGACCTTGCCGAGCTTGTACTCGGCCTCCTCGGTCTGGATGCGGTGGACAGTGAAGCGGCCCTTGGTGTCGTAGACAAGACGGAAGTTCTCGCCAGTCTTCTCGATGGTGATGACGTCCATGAAGCCGGTGGGGTAGGTCATGTCGGTGCGGACCTTGCCGTCGACCTTGATGAGACGCTGCATCAGGATGGACCTGGTCTCGCGGTAGTTGAGGGCATACTTCAGGCGGTTGCGGATGAAGACGATCAGGGGCATGCAGTCGCGGAGCTTGTGAGGACCGGCCGATGCCTTGGGGGCGTAGGTGCCGGAAAGCTTGTCAAGCAACCAGTGAGATGGTGCTGACAGACGCTTCTGGTGCTTCTTGCTGTTGCGATTGTCAGTGATCGCTCGGAAAATATTGTATCGGATCGAGTTCAATGTCAGATGCTGTGTCGAAGCAATTGGCACTGCTAGGTACGGTCGTAGCTAAGTCGGATGCCAGATACCGTGTCGAAGCAAATTCCAATGCCAGATGCATCTGACAATCCTCATGCGCGCCCAACTTACATTCCCTTGGCCATTTTGTCGGTATTTGACGATGATGATGACTTGGAGTGAGGGTCGACAAAGGCTGTGGGTGGAGTGCGAAGTTGCAACACTTTTTTTGCGCGAGTGGTGGGGATGACTAAGTTAGGGTTCAAGGTCACATGACCCGACCGGACCCTATCAAACTTGAAGCTAGACTTGTAAGTCGGCATCGATTGTTTCATTGAAAGCGACGATCAGATTGATTCCGAGTGATCTAAGTATTGACATTGTTCGATCAGTCGCGCATCAGGCACCTGCTTTTTTCGGTTCGTGATCCATGGCTGCATGCCATAGCGCAGCGCGCTCGATACAAAGCCAGCGTTGGCTGTTGCGATCTTACTGGCTATCGTAGCTTCTATTGTAGCTGCTATCTTATTGACTATTTTAGGTGCTCTTCTACTGACTATTTCGTTCCGTATTCTACATCATGCAGGCCCGCCTTGGAAGTCATCATTCTCGGTGGATGTACAGCGTAACGGCCTCAGGAAGTTAAAGCCAAGGCGCGTGGGCTGTTGTGAGTCTACTACAACACTGGACATTCACTCAGGAGAGCATTGTAACTGTAACGAATCCAATTCGGCTCCCATCCGGGCGAACCCCTCCTCATATAGGCTTCGATTTGCACTACTTCTTGTTGTAGCCCTCGATACTGGCAGATCAGCCTCTACCTCGCTATGAACTGTATCCATTGTAAGACTGCCGCGTTTACTCCAACAAACACGGTCCTGCCTGCGCTCTGTTGGCAGTTCCTCCGGCATACTCTGCCTCCAAGCTCTACTTTGAAAGTAATAATGGAGTCAGTCTGGCAGAACCGGACGCTTTGCTGTTCCCTTTCCAACTTGGTCGTCTGACACGCAAACGCCGTGGCGACGCTATTGAAGAATAATTGCAGATCACGCCGACCTACGAACTCCTTGCGTGGCCGGCGAGATTGTTGCTTTGGTGAATAAAAGGCAGAAAAGCGCTCGAAATCATGTGACGCCGCGTCCGGTATATAAAGAAGCATGAATGCAAAAGCCGAAGATAATAGCGAAATGACAGTGACGCGGCCACAAAGATAATTAATGTGGTCGCTTGTCCATCATGTTCATATTGAACCCGTAGGATATGCGCTACCGGGAATCATGCCGCCGCCCGCTCCACGTGAGGCTGGAGCACGGCCGCCGCCTGGCATCTGGAAGTCCGGATTGTCGAGCAACATATCCTGCCGTTGTTGCTGGGGTCGTCTTTGTTGCGGGGGAGGATAAAGACCTTGCCCTGGCATTGGAGGAGGGGGGTTCCAACGTGGGTTCACTCCACGTTGTGAGATGGAGGTGAAAGTCGAGCGCTCTGACTCCGCCGGGCTTCGAGAACCACTTGCGGCGTGGATGTCTTCGTACATCGGCTCCTGCTGGGGCTGCAAATGCGACGGCGAAGGCTCTGCAAAGCGAGGATCAACATCTTCGTAATAATTGCCTGTTGGTGCAGGTGAAGGTCCAGCATTCGGCGTACGTCTCCCAGGCAGCTCAGCTGGGGGCGAAGCGCGCGTTTGTACGTTCAGAGGTGATGGTGCAGCCGGTGAGTTACGCCCTGAGCCTTGGTTCCAGTCCTGGCGGGGTGGAACGTATTGCCTGTTTCGATTAGTATCCTCAACTGCGCAACAAATGGTTTCCATGCGTAACTTACTCGTCTGTACTATACTTGCTCCCCTCGCTCATGTAAGTGTCGTGACGCCTTGGAGCTGGACCAGGCCCTTGCCCTTGTTGCAGACCGACCATACCAGCAACATCAACGTCGCTGTCACGCAGCTGGCCATACTGGCCGTAGCCTCCTTGTGCTGGTTGCCCTGCGTCCATCTCTGGCAGGGTTCCTGGACCGCCGTTCAGTGGAGGTGGGGACTCAGCGCGAGCCAAGTTCGCGTCAGGGTTGTAAGGTTCGTAGTTGTTGACTGCTGCTGATGAGGGGTTCGTGCTTGGGTTGTTATTGTAATCTTGACCGTAGCTGTCATTCGAAGGTCTTCTGCCATAACCAGCGCCTGCAGCGCCCACAGCAGCACCCGCATACATCGGTGGAGGGCTGCGGCCGCCTCGCATGGGACCACCAGGACCATAATTACCCCTAGGAGGAGGTCCGTAGCCACCCCTTCCACCACGAGGTCCATAGCCACCTCGTCCTTGAGGACCGTAGCCACCTCTGCCGCGGTTTGGGGCACCGTAGCCTCCTCTGCCATTGTAGGGGCCACCGCGGCCTCTGTGGAATGCACCACCCATGTCGCCACGACCGCGTGACTGTGAGCGGTCAAAGGAAGGGTCCCGCGCCATACCGTAGGCGTCTGGCTGTCCATTGGTAGGATTACCATATCGGTCTCGCGATGGTGACCTTGATCCGTAGGCGCGAGCTGCAGCTGCACCGCCCATGGCGCCAGCAGCGGTGTGATCATTGGGACCTTGAGTTGGAGACCTCTGCGTCAATGGCACCCGTTCATCGCTGACCTGGTCATCTTTCTTGACTTGCTCGAATGATGCGAAGGCGGGTAAATTGTCTTTCCCAGACTGGTTGGCACCAGAGACCAGGGGAATCGAGGGCTGGTTGGCGATGCCAATGTCGACGTTCGCTTTGCCATTGGCCTCTCTGTTGTAGTAGTTCTCGCCGCTCATCTCCGCATTCTCCTCGATCTTCTTCCTACGGGCCTTGCGGCTTGTCATGGAGCGGCGCATAGCGCAAGTGACCACACCACTGAAGGCGACCAGGATTGTAGCGGCAAGAACGACATAGGTCCCCCAAGCCATATGAGGCATGAAGAGGAGGATGTCGATAAGGAAGGCCAAAAGGCAAACAAGGAAGGTTACAACAAGAAGGATAAAGAAGATGAGGAGATACCTCGCTGAGTGTGAAGGAGCGTGAAAGTGTGCCGTGACTGCCATAATGAACATGACCAGGCAGAGAAAGGCAGCGACTGGGTGTACGATGAGAATCGACACAAGTGACCCCCGGACACTATCGGGCAGGTTGAAGGAGTTTGGCTTGTCGCGGGATACGCCCTCTGGTTCTAGTCAGTCCATGATGCGTGCATGATTCTGCCACTTTCAAAGACATACCTATGTCATATCCAATACCTATAGAGGTGCAACCATCACCATTCTTACAATAGCCGAACACGCCGAATGTGACATCTTCCCATTGGCCCAGAGGAATGGCCTCTATCACAGGTGTTGACAATACCGCAAGTAGCACGAGTGCAAATGCTGCGAACAGCACTACGGCCAGCGGCGTTGCAGGCCGGAGTAACATGGTGAAGTCTAGCGATTGGGAGAGAACCTAGTCGAGCGCAGAGAAGAGGTCGAGGGATTGACCCTGAAGTGATGGATCGTGCCTGGCTTAGAGCGACATGGACGAGATTCGCTGCAGTCTGAATGGAGGTCTGAGGATTGATCCAGAAAGGAATTGTCGTCGCGGTAGACACAAGAAGCTATGGTGATGTGCGCGAGCGAAATATGGCGTTGACTGCTGGTCGATTTCGTGTAGGCACAATGCGAAGGGAGCGAGTGACGAATATGGGCACTACGGAGACCGCCTCGGAGCGGGCCTCTGTGCGAAGATGGGATTAACTCGCGCGAGAACGATGGAAGTTGTTGAGCGAATGTGTTTAATTGTCGCCAACTGTGATCGAGGCTAATGTTTTCGTCGTCGTCGTCGTCGGCGGCGCCAGCGAAGAGACGTTGTGGGAGAAGGGATCAATTGAGCAAAAGCGAAGGAGGGAGGCGAAGCAACGAGGAGGGCACGAGTAACAAGCGGCGACGATTGCGATATGCGATGCGAGAGACACAGGCAGGCAGGGCACTTTCCCACCTGGGCTCAGGCACAGAGAGACCGGGGGGATCCGCTGTAAATGCGCGCCCACGGCTCATCTGCAGCAGTGGGGGATAAAGCGGGACAGGACGATAAGTGGCCTCGCGGGAGTGCAGTGAGCACATCAGTGGGGACCGCTGCAGCCCTTCTGAGTCTTCACCAATTTAGGGAACTTTCCAGGGCGTGCGTCCCTCATTCCCTCTCCGATTTGGCCCCCCTCCTCCTTCATATCCATCCACTCACCCATCCATCCACCAGGACCAACCTCTGAACCTTGTCCCTGGCACAACCACAGGATGCACCAGACTCGCCCTGGCCAAGCTCGAGGAGTGGAGATTGCCCGTGGTGGAGACATTCTCAACGGCCACTGACTTCAGTCGCTCCACGATGTCGGGCCTTGCTTGTTCCTGGCGCTGTGCGCCAACCATCTGTTGTCGTACCCAGGCGTTTCGCCATCCTCATACAGTCCGTGTTTCCCACAGACCTCATCTTCAGACCGGCCGCGACACTGCTCAGCGGCGTGATCGACACTGCCAAAACAACCACGTCAGCTCAGCCTCTGCTCGACCGGCCGCGTTCTGGAAGCTCCTGGCAGGGGTCGGTCACTGATTGAGATGGGAAGTGAGTTATCTTCCTGCAGGCCAAGCCTCGAACGTGGTATCCCACATTGGTGCCAGCCCCCAGCATCGGCTGCCATCTCCGGACCAGCCAGCCCGGTTGTCCACCTCCATTTCCCTAGACAAGCACGCAAATTGCGCCTTCCTACGGCTAAAAAGAACACCAGCCGCACCAGCGCTATTGAAAGGCTGCTCGTAAGCTCGCGTCAGTCGCGTCAAAGATAGACCTTTCCCTGATCCAGCAGGTGCTTGAAGGGCATGCGATTCGCGCACGTCCTTCTTCTTGCCCTAGCAACACCATAGCGTTGCCGCACCACAATCTGATCGTGTGCTTGAGACCTAAAGCTTGACTATCGAATTGTCCGGGCGGGGTGCAGCTGCGAGACATACCATCCGTATTCGACACTCCGTGGGAGTCCATCCCATCCCATCGTTTGTGCATACAACAGATCTCGGCACTAGATCGCTAAGCGCGCATGATGGGTTGGGACAATACAGATCGCCAGTTCTTTGGATGCACCATTCGATGCAAATAAAGACAAAGGTCTGGCGGCGGCGGCGAAGCAGCTTCACAAAGTCTATTCCAGAAGACCCTACGCATACATGCGTTGCAAGCAAGCCCATTGCCTCTAACACTTTAGAGGGGATGAGAAACAGGAAACACGATCCCCTAGTGCCCAGTCCTGGGCGCACGCAAAAGCCAGAAGCTGACGATTGACTTTTCTCCTAAGACCCTTTCGAAGTCTTGAATATCTTGAAAAACTGGGCACGACTCTTGGAGGAAGGGCTCTGCGCCCTGACAGCGATGTAAGTCATTTCAGCGGGTGTTCAGTGAAGCAATTGGTCCCAGTCAGATTCGAGACATCGAACGTCACTGAGGTGGCACATCCTTGCCAACCTAAGGAATGCTACCGTGGTCGTCATTGACAATGCGACACCACGAGCAGAGTCACAGGAACATGCAGCCCAATGTCGCCTAGTCTGCTCAGTCTCTTTTCTCACAATGCTTGAGCCTTGAAGTTCCTAGCCTCAAGCGCGTTGTAGCGGTCGAGGGACGTGCCGTGGTCGTTGGTAGTCGAGCGACGTTTCACACCTTGGCCTGGTTCATCATGCATGGTGGTGCGGGAGATTGCCAGCCCTTGAAACTGGCCGCAGCTAGGGGACGGGTTCTCAACAAGAACAGTCCGTGCCTCAAAGCACGCTTGAAAGTTCACAAGCGCTGGTTACGAATTGATGATGGTCAATATCCATGCATTACGCACCGTCGACCTCGACGGCGGGTCATGCCGTGCTGTCGAAGTCTGACAGGCCAAGCTTGTGTCACTCGATACATTCTGCTCCGTATGCTTTGATAATTGCCTGACGCTCTTCCCGTAGAATCGAGACCATCAGAGGCATCGGAGTCCGTCTTGAAGAAGCACCTCATTCCATTGCCATGACGGTATCAACGTGTTCCGCATGGGCCGGCGACTGTACCAGAAGCAAGATAGGTCGACGGTAACCTTTCCGGTGCCTGGATGCGCCGAAGAGGACAGACTACTCGAGTCTGCTTTGGGAAAGAAGCGTTCGTATGCCAGCGATAAAACCCGAGGCATGACACACATTTACAACGACGGAGGGTTGGTGCAGGACAGAAGGGAACTGCGTCAGTGAACCCTTGATTGGCGATAAGTGATAAGGCTGACCCGCTCGGGGTTTGTCGACGTCAACTCCGATGACTCTCGGTGTTTTACTGCACCGGGAGGCCTGATGACACCGGCCATTTTTCCGACGCTCTACGTTTCCTCCCCTCTCAACTTTTCCTCACAACCGACCTTGACTCGATCACTGAGGTTCGGCAATACCAAATGCTCCGTCGCGGCCTCCTGAGCGGCCTGCGCTCCAATGCGCCCGCTCGTTTGTCACAGCACGGCAGCTGGATATCACGGCGTCATGTACAGACCTCCGGCGGTCCGTTCCAACCACTGCGACCACCTTCACCCAGCGACCTCGGCGCGCCTCGAGCTGCGAAGCAATACCCACGCGGTCGAAAATGGACACGACGTATTGTGAGGCTCGTCCTCGTTGGCGGCACTCTTTACCTCGCCGACCGCCAGATCTACTCCTCCGGCGGTATGCGCTCGCTTAGGACTTTCTCGACAGGTCTGATCATCGCCATCGACTACAAGCTCAACTTTCGTGCGAATCCCATTACTGGAGGCACGATACAGGAGCTTCACTTTCGCAATGCGCAGCGTGTCTTTGACCTGATCGGTGCGAACGGAGGGTTGTACACAAAAATTGGCCAGGCGATTGCTATGCAAAGTGCATTGCTGCCTCCGGAATTCCAAAAGATGTTCGCCCGTATGTTCGATGACGCGTATCAAGACGAGTGGAGAGATGTGGAGGCCGTGATCAGGGAAGATTTCGGCAAGAGTGTCGAGGAGGTCTTCGGCGTGAGCTTCACAGGCAAGGAAGGGCTGGGCCTGATGGAGAAGAAGGCTCGGGCGAGTGCAAGTGTGGCACAAGTTCATTGGGCTAAGCTCCCCGATGGCAGAGAAGTGGCCATCAAGGTACAGAAGCGGGAGATCGCAAAGCAGCGGTCATGGGATCTGTGGTCCTTCAGGTAAGTCTGCCCATGGCTTCTCTTCACATAAACAATTGATGCTGACAGACTATCAGAACGGTCACATGGCTATACTCGAGGTGGTTTGATCTTCCATTCGACACTCTCGTTCCGTTCATCACCGAGCGTCTTGACCTGGAAATGGACTTCGAGAACGAGGCGAAGAACTCAGAGACAATGCGGGCCCTCCTCTTGGCCGAGCCCAGCCTGAGAAATCGTGTCTACATCCCAAAGGTGTACGAAGACATGTCATCGAGGCGTGTTCTGACTACAGAGTGGATCGAAGGTGTGAGGTTGTGGGATAAGGAGGCAATGAATGCACGATGGGTAGGCGGCTACGGTAAGCCATCACCAGGTGTCGGTGGCAAGCTCCCTGACTTTGATGTCGATGCCGTACGGAGAGCAGTTCGCACGCAGCCCGACGTGGAGAAGCTGAAGCCAGAACGACAGGAGTGGAGAGGTCCACGGGGCAAAGGCGGACTTGGTCTCTCATCCAAGGAAGTCATGACTACGATGGTCGACCTCTTTTCTGCGCAGATCTACTCCTGGGGTGTCGTTCACTGCGACCCTCACCCTGGAAATATCTTCATCCGACGTCTCGCCAACGGCCGCGCTGAGTTAGTCCTCATTGATCACGGACTATACTCCTACCTCGAGCCTGGCTTCCGCAGACAGTACTGCCAACTCTGGAAGGCGCTTCTCACATTCGACAACAAGATGATCCAGAGCATCGCTACAGACTGGGGCATCAATGCGGCCGAATTTCTGGGCAGCGCGACGCTTCTTCGTCCGTACGAGGGACACAAAGATGCCGAGACGAAGGAACGCGAGTCGCGCATGTCGAACCGCGAGCGTAGCTTCCAGATGCACCAAAAGATGATGGACGGTGTAAGGGACATGCTTTCGAACGAGGACAAGTGGCCGAAGGAGCTCATTTTTCTTGGCCGCAACATGCGCATTGTGCAAGGCAATAACCAATACCTCGGCTCACCCGTCAATCGTGTCAAGATGATGGGCCAATGGGCGAGTCGCAGCCTTTACGAAGACAAGAACCTGCCATTCGGAAGACGTATGGAGAACGCGATGAAGCACGTTGTCTTCAAGTGCGTTCTTGCAGTAAGTGATGTGGCCTTTTACTTCTTCAAGATCCGGCAATTGCTGGGCATAGGAGGAGGTATGGAGGATGAGATGGAGGAGAGGATGAAGCAGATGGCCGAAGAGTACGGTGTTGAGCTGCAGCAACCCGTCTTTGACGGGTGAGGCTGTTGGCTTCACCGACTGATGATAATATCTCCACTGACTCCTAGCTTGTTGCATATTTGGGCGCGTGTAGCCTTCTGATGGGAGTTATGGTGTCCATTATACAAGGTGTCGCGCAAAGAGCGCGGTATAGATAATCGTACGCATCTCCAAATGATACAAGTCTCTACGCATGCTCCCGCTCGACAACATGACTGGGCATGTGAATTTTGACACCCTGATAACTGCACTGTTGTGATGATCGACTTTCCCTCGAACACCTCGTTCGAGTTGATATTTTGTTACAATTCCGAGTCTGTGGCTATCCCGCTTCCTGCTCGCCCGCAGATCTTGGCTACATCCTCTATCTTGTGAATGTATCACAAGTCCGGAAGAAAGAAGCTTCGTGTTACCAATATTCTGGTCAGAGTCTCGTTCGTGTCCCTTATTTCCCATCTCGTCCCACCCAGTGCTCAGAGGGGACCTGGGGGCATGACGAGAACGAAGGAGTGCCCAAGGCGGAAGCTTCAAAGCGATAACAGATTTATTACAAGGTCAGACTGGAAATGAGTCGATTGGGTTGGAAAGCCATTGGCAGTGCAATGCACGTGCCATCGTCGACTTGAGCTCTCGCCGCCTGCTGTCGTGAGGGACCATATGGGCTTCCCATTTGGACAAGGAGTGCTATGGAATGCGCCATTACCGAGTCCCGTCTTCTAGGCTTTTGAAGCATATTAATGGTCAAGACAGGGAGGGGTTGTACACTGTCTTGAGACTCGAATGTTCTGCAGAACGCACAAGTGGATATCCTGTGGTGACCTTATTCACCAAATTCATAGTTCAAATTTACCGCATAATTTTCTTCAGTATGGGCCCCGTGGCGTAATGGTAACGCGTCTGATTCCAGTGTTTGGGAACTCCAGAAGATTAGGCGTTCAATTCGCCTCGGGGTCATACTCCGTGTCCCTTTTTGGTTCATTTTTGTCTGGTGTTGTTGTGGCTGGGCAGTGCCTTCATGTTGAACATCGTGGCTACCCCAGAGTTTCCCCCGAGTTTGCTTTGAGGATACCACACATGCTAGCCTTCCTTCACGGTGCTTGAGTTTGCTCCGTGGTTAGCTACTTGACTATGCACGTGAACATTTCGTGTGATTTGTAGTGGTCGAACAACTCTGCGCCCTCGATATCGAGGTGATGATTTAAAGTCGTGATTTTGACAGGTACTGCAGGATTACCAGACTGAGTGCCGCGAATGGTGAGCCATGATCCATATTTCTCTTGTAGACTATCGCCTACCACTATCTCAGTCAATCTTGGAAGCGGTCCTGGTTGCCTCTAACACCTTCACATGGATCATCTCAATAACTTGGACTAGGACGCCACGGAGTCAGATTGACTTCGGAAGAGTTGTGCAAACTTACCACAGTTTATCGACTGCATTTGGGCCCGGTATGACGTCCGAGGTACAACGTATATCATAGGACGGCGGACATATTGTACGGTATGGGTCCAGAAGCAATCAGATGTTTCTGACGGGCCTTCCGGACAAGAAACTATAACTGAATCTGGCCCGAGATCAGACGCAAAGATTGTGACTCGCACTAGGGTGATGGAGCTATGGGCCCCTGTCTCCAATACTGTCTTCCAGCCCCGCGACAGTATCGCGACTTATATGCCTGTTCAGGCTGGTGATGCGAAGGCGAGCGGATCGATTTGTTATGGAAGGACGCCGAATTGACTGAGTCCTCGCGCATAAAAGGTTGAGCATACCTGTCTGGTTACTTTATGCGACAAGGTCTTGTCGCTGCGCACGCTCTTTGATCGTCGGGTCGGGCAGCAGATCATCTGCGGCGTGATTGAGACGAAGAGCACGGCCCCTGGCTGCCCACAGCAATCTTGATGGCGAGGATAAAAGTCGGCACTAGCGTCACGCGAAAAGGATGTCTCAGACACTGTTCTCGGTCCGTGTGCCGCGCCAGTGTCTCTGCGGCGCCTCGTGGCATTCGTCGAAAGTACATGCAGTCTCCGGGGTTTTGTCGCGGACAATTGGCGTTAAGATAGTCGCCCAAAGCTTTGGGTCGACTGAACACATATCCTGACGCCGAATGCCATGTCAGCTAAGGTTGTCAAGCTTGTGTCAAAATGGGCGCTATGTTGTCCGGTTCCCACACGCGTAACCCAGTCAGGACACTGTTCCCGGTGGATGTTGGACCCTGGCTCAACCAAAAATCTCCAAAGGAACTAATAGAAGCCGGCCTTAGTTGGATGCAGGATGAGACGACTGGTACTGGAATTTCGGCCAAGAAACCCACGCATTCAACCACAACGCATCCAGACTTGTGAAGCTTGGGATGCCATAGCCAATCGCAACGAACTCGCTCTCTGCGGATGGATGGCTTGTGCGCGCGCTAGACTGTGTCCTCCCAATTGTGCCAGCTCGAGAACGAGAAGGGCGGCAGTTGGCGAACGTTGATTGAGCGTCGGGTTCTGGGGTGTTGCTTTGCTTCTGGAGGCAGATGGCGTGTCTGCTCGGGAGCCCACTTGACATGAGAACAATTGTAATAGGTACCAGCTCGTAGTTGTGCGTCAGCACTGTCGACTGAATACCGACTGAAACCTGGTCGATCAGTCTGCGATGGGACATCCTGGCTCATGTGCAGCGAATTGGCGCATGGAAGCAGAACGAGGATGGCTAGAGCCTTGGGCAAAGATGCAACAGCCCGGCCTCAAGCACACGCCCCCCTTTTGCCTTGCAGCAAGATGGACTGCCATGCCACTGTGGAGGTGCCCACTCCGTGGTGCAGCCACTGGGCTGCTAGTGCGGACTGTCGAAGTTCACGGGGCACCGCAGGTCATAGATGGGGACAATCCAATGAAGTTTCTCAGCGCCCGTGCGACAACGACGCCGATGGTGAGAACTTGAACGGAATTCAAGCGCCCTGAGTCCCGAGGTTTGGGTGGATGCTGGGGTGCCTGCAGGGTCGGCAGCGAAATAATATTCCGTTCAGCTGCAGGAAGGTACAGGTACAGGCTACATCTAAATGCTGGGGTCCGCCTCGCGAATGCAGGTACCGATCACATACTGCCACCACTGCATTACGCTGTAACGCTGCAGAAGCCAGGCAGTGGCCCCTTCTTTTTCCCACTTCAAGTTCACTTGCACTGGCACCCACCCGCTGGCACCTCACTCCCACCTTTCCCAAGTTCCAGGGGCCCTTCACTGCACTCAAGGTTTCTTCCTCGTCCTTTCCCCTCCCAGTCGCGAAAGGGGTTTTGTTTCGATGCGCCTGCGCTGAGAGAACCATCTTCATCTGTCTCATCCAATTCTCCACGATCGTTCATTCCCTTCATAGTGTTCACCTTTACTTACCTTTTTTGCCAAAACACCTCTTCCTTTCTGTCACCTGCCACTCACGCGAGTTTCCGGAACCAGCCTAACGACCACCGGACCCTCGATCTAGCAGCAACGGCTCCGACATTCTTAGACTTCAACCACGACCCATCCATCCGATCCGACTTGTTTCGTACAGCTCTCTTGCTTGCTGACGTCTGAACTGCGCAAGCACACCCGACGAAACTCGCCTGTGTTGATCTGATCCGTCCCCGCGGCCGTTTGCGCCTTCCTCGGATATTGGACCATTGCTCTAAAGCATGAGCCAGCAGCAACAGCAGCCGCAACCACAATCGCAACCACCTCGTCGCTCTACAAGCTTCGGTATGTTGCTTAAGCGCAGCAAGAGCGGTGACCTCGGGAAGGGGGGAAGAAAGCCCAGGCTGCTAGGGAGGCCGAGCTAGAGAGGCAGCGTCAAGCTGCCTCGCGTATTCCCCCCAAACTGCCTGAGTTCCATAGCACCAGCGAGCGCCTCTCCAAGTCCTTCTCACCTGAGCTCCGGCCCGATTCTTCCATGGCCGACGTCGCCCCTCCTCGACCTTCGTACGAACCTTCACGCAGCTTCGCCTCCAATGTGCCTATACCGCCGATTCCTGGGAACTTGAACTTCGACCCATACGCGAGGACCGAGAGTATGACGCACCGCGGCCGCTATAGCTACGCGAGCAGCGCAGTGAGCACCATCAACAGCCCCCGACGAGTGCGCAGACGCAAGGACCCAACTCCGTTCAAGTAAGTGTTTCTCAGTGGGATCCAATGCTTGATCATGAAATGCTAACTTCGTGTCCAGCATTCTCATCATTGGCACACGAAACGCTGGCAAGACCTCATTCCTGGAGTTCTTGAAAACTGCTCTTGCTTTGCCTGCAAAGAAACGATCCAAGAAGGATGAGGATGACTTCAAGATGCCTGCCCCAGCTGTTGGCAATTTCATTCCTCACTATCTTGAGACTGAGATTGATGGCGAGCGCATTGGTTTAACACTTTGGGATTCAGAGGGCCTTGAGAAGAATGTCGTTGATCTTCAGCTTAGGGAGATGTCATCCTTCCTGGAAAGCAAGTTTGAGGAAACCTTCGCCGAGGAGATGAAAGTCGTGCGATCACCTGGCGTACAGGATACTCACATTCACGCGGCTTTCATGGTCCTTGACCCTTCACGCCTGGACCAGAACATTGCTGCCGCTCGCAAGCTCTCCTCCAATGGCGCCAGCCAGAACGGCCAGAATGGTGCAGTCCCCCGCGCCTTCGGTAGCCTGGAAGAAGACCTTGACCTGCAAGTCATGCGTCTCCTCCAGGGCAAGACCACAGTTGTCCCAGTCATCTCCAAGGCAGACACAATCACCACAAAGCACATGAATGTGCTCAAGAAGACGGTCTGGGACAGTATCAAGAAGGCCAATCTGGATCCTCTCGAGGCTCTAGGTCTTGATGAAGACAACGATAGCTTTTCTTCGAGTCGTATCGACGAAGAGGATGAAGAGGATGAGCCCTCAAGCAATGGACCAGCAGCGGAGAGCTCCGAGAGTGAGGAACTGCCAATCCAGGGCCGCTCTTCGCCACCATCCTCTCCGTCGCACAATCGCATGTCTAGTCAGTCAATCCGTCGCCACAAGGCCCAGGAGGAGACCAAGGAAGAGGAGACGCCTTTCCTCCCCCTCTCTATTATCAGTCCTGATCTGTATGAGCCTGGCGTTGTTGGACGTCAATTTCCTTGGGGCTTCGCAGACCCGTACAACGAGGAACACTGCGACTTCACTCGTCTAAAGGAGGCTGTGTTCACAGAGTGGCGCTCTGAGCTCCGCGAAGCCAGTCGCGAACAGTGGTATGAAGGATGGCGGACGAACCGTCTTAAGCAGAGGGACATTCCCTTCCATCGCCGCCGTTGAGTAAGCTCGAGCCATACGCGGACTCTCTCGCGTCTCTTTCCGGATACCCAGCTTAACTTCCGTCAAGCGCCTTGAAGCGCGCAGCCTTCTACCATTTTCTTTTCACGACGAGCATTTGTTTGCGGTTTTCTTTTCCTGCTGCTTTGCAAGCAAGCACCATACCCCCCTTTCCTTGTTTGTCATCACATTTCTGCAGCACTTTGTCACATCCGAAGTCGTCCGGTTAGACGCAACCTCTTCGGGTCGAGATGATGTTTCTTGCGCTTCATCGATGCACTTGGGACACACCGAATGCAAGGTGTCACTTTACCTTTCTGGCGGCGCTCAACGTTCACTGTCTGATTACGGACGACTTTTGTATTCTCAACCTTGCTGTACGAAAGCTCTAGCAACTGTTTCGCTGGCCGCTGGCAGACGATCCCCGAGGTCGTACCTGGTTTACACTGTCTGCGGGACATGAAGGAAAGTTACAAAGCAGGATCCGTAGGGCGTGGAGAAGAGGATATGGATATGTGACGATCACATTTTATAGTTGTAGAGTAGTTCTCGGGGCATTTTAGGCACCCTTCTGATTTACTACTGATTCTTCCACTATGGCCATGCCACCATTTCACCGGCAGTGCAGTTCGCTTGTGCCTTTCCAAGAGAAGTGCCCCGAGATAAGCAAAGAACAGAAACGGCCGCAGAGGATGCAATTGTTGGATCGTCAATTCCCATTGAAAGTATTAATTAATGGACTCGCCACGGATAGAGAACACAAACTGACTGTATGCGTTCTCCATTCGGGAACACATAAGTGTCATACACCTTGGACCCTGCGCCGAACAAACAAAAAAATCGCTACGATCAATACAGCTATCAGGACATCGTTGGCTCAGGTGCCCGCGCCAATGGCTCCTCCTGGGTCTGGGTGACAGGCGCCTCAAGTTGCAACTCAGCTGGAGCTGCATACGAGATATTGATGGGGTTGCCATCTTCATCAACGTCAGCCTCCCTGCGGTAGGGATTCTTGCCCATGTCGATCAGTCTCTTCTTCTCCTTCTGACCTAGAGCTACCATATCGAAGCAAGGCGGCAGCGGCGCATCGGTGATCAAATAATCCACCTTCATGTTCCTGGCCTTGTCCCTGAAAGCCTGCTGGTTTCGTTCAACTTCGAATTTCTCTTTGTCGACCGACTCAATCTGGGACCATGACGCGTGACGTTCGAAGATACAGTTGAGCAGTGTCATGCAATCTTTCGTGGACCATGGTTTGCGCTGCTGAGTTGGCATTTCGCCACGGTCGGCGCGGGCTGCGGCGGAGATGGCCTTTTTCTTCGCCTTCACAGCTTCGAAGTCAGGGATGTTGGAAGCTTGGGTAGAGTATTGGGGAGGTGCGGTGCTCGGCGGCGTCATGGACGAAGGCGGAAGAGCCGCGTCGTTGATCCTCTGGCGACGAGCTGGGCGCTGGCCAGAGATCGGGGGACCTGTGGCAGGTCGTTTGGGGACTGGGGCATTGGCACGATAGTCGGTTTGGAAAGGGTCATCGTCCTCATTACTGATATGCTCTCCAAGCTGGGCAAGGGATTGTGCCGCGGCGTGAGAAGCCTCCTCAGTTGTGGTTCCGACGTTTGCATCCGGGCTGGGGTATCTTTGTTGTTGCTGTTGTTGTATTGGGGCTACGGTGCTCCGGCGGTTGGCAGGAGGCGATACGAGAGCAAGTCTCTCAACATCATGCATCTGTTGCCTGTTTTACGAGTTAGCACGGGAATAGACAATACAACATCTCGTCTCTTCGTATCTTACCTAGAAGGAGCACTGCCTGGCGGCTGGCTTTGACGACGCTGATATCCCGGAGTAGCCTCAAGCATCAGTGACTCAGGGGCGTCATAGAAATCATCTGCTTCTGTGGACGCTGGCCAAGAGTTGAGCAAGAAATCTCGCAACTCCTTAAGGAAAATTTCTGGGTCGTAGTTGTCCCTGAGAGCGGCGAGTGCACGCCCTTTCTTCTTGACTAAGGTCAGAAGATGCTGGATCCTGTCGGCCACGAGAAGGTCCTCGTCGGCTGGTTTCCTCAGCTCGACACGGCCATCCTCGGTCGTGAACTCAACACGATCTCCGCCCAAAGAGATGAACGGACCGTGTGAGAAGAGGTGGGCATAGTCGTCAATATCTTGACCAGGACAGAACACCTCGGCAACGATGGCAAATGGATGTCGATCTGTATTGTCGGTGGCGAACTTTTCAATCAAGACTTGGGTGCAGATTTCCAAGACCTGCTGCGGCGCAATGCGGTTTTCTGAATCTCCATTGAGCAAGAAAGGGTATACACCTCGTGCCAAACCCTCTAGGAAAGCGAGCCTGTCTGCCTTCTCGTTACGAAGGAGCCGATCAACAGTGTCGAGGGCCGTAGCCAAGTTCATCTTGCGCAAGGTAGTGAAGACCGCACCTTGGCCACCGGCGAGCTCGTCAAGCAGACGCAGACGGCGTGTGTCGATAAAGGGAGCCAGGAAGTCGTCTTCGTAGTCTGACCGGGAGGCTTGGAACGCCTTGCGCTTTAGATGCAAGCTGACGCGGTATTGGAGGTTCTCGTAGTCAGGATTCTTCAGGCGATTCCACAAGTCCTCGGAGTGGCGGCGGGCATCTGGTAGACCCGTCACCATGACAGCCAATGTCTCTTCATCCGATACCTCTTCCTGAAAGTCGGCCTCAACTGCGGCGTGCTCAGCCTGGATGGCCTCGACCTCTAGATCGCTGCCGGCTCCCGGCTCGATGCTAAATTCACTGACCGCTGGAGGTGCATTCCTCCGTGGTGGAGGCTCCCTCATAGGCACATCCACATCGACCCCAGCTTCCATCATCTGATCCTGCGTATCCTCGACAGTAGTGACATCGTTGTCCTGTCCAGCATTTCTGGTGCTGCGAGTAGTGGCGGCAGCACCACCGCGCCCACGACGACCACGCCCGCGAGGAGCCATGTGTCCCAGTCACAACAAGCAAAATCGTACAGAAGACAGGTGAATGAGCAAGAACGTGAGATCCGTCGAGAGAGCTTGCGCGATGTAAAGAGCTTTTGATGAGAGATGGGCTGGGAGCGACAAGAGAGATGAGCGAGACGCGTCCAGCGAAAACAACCCTACCCTTGCACAGCCTGACCCTAGCCCTAACCCCAAGGCAAGACGTGTTCTTGGTTGGCTTGGCGTCTCGGACCCACTTCTTACAGCACGATTACCAATGAGACCCTGCCTTCACTTACTGTAGACTTTCCCTTAGTCGGCAACAAAGCAAAGTTCATTATCTACCGGTTTCTGACTTTGTGCTGTCTCTTCTCAAGACCAAGATCTAATCACAGTGGATTTTGATGTCAATATGGCTCATTGTTGCCCTTGGTTTGGTGCTCTCCTGAATATTTGAGCCAGGGGTTAGGGACAAAGATGTACATGTGGTCCTGATGCGATGCACCTTTGGTCAGGTTCAATCAACCCCCAGTCGTCCGCCTCAATACCCTTTACTTCGGAAGACTCGTCCAAAGGCTCATTCTCGTTGGTGGCTCTTTAAGACCATCCGGTTTGGCCACATGGTAGCCTTGTTCAGGCTCGCTTCTTCGCGACTGCAGATGCTGCTGCGTCCGGTCCAAACACGCCGCCAAAGTATGCCATTCGCATACCGAAAAGAAAGATCTGACGCATGCCCTTAGCTCATGTAGCACAGTCAGAGCTGATGATACTTACGGTCATGACGATGTTAGCATAAGCCATGCTGTTCAGCTCGGCTGGCTTCATCAATCTGTCGATACCCAAAGCGTAGCTGGTCGAGAGAATATGCCCGACATCGCCTAGGGCCAGCGCCGCGATGTATCGCCTGATGACCTTGACCTCTGAAGTGCTTGTGAAGAGGGCGACGGCAACAAAAGACAGTACTAGGTACATGTTACCCAACTGCCAAGCAAGGACGATGCTGTTCTCCGTGACGGGCGCCGCAATCTTTTGCGGGATCTGCTGCTCAACGAACCATGGCGTGTCAACCACGGTTCCGATGAATCCAGCTACGCTGCCTTCGGCATGAGTGGCGGTTACCTCTATGATCTGGCGTGGCTAACTTACAACGAGATCGGCTCGACGATGGTAAAGAGGATGCGCGGAATGAGTGGGAGTTGAGACGTCATGATCAATCGACAGACCCTGATGAACAGGAAAATACTTTTGCAGTACAGAGAGATTACAGTACAATAACCAGAGCGATAATGTGTAGGGATGAGGCGATCTTGACTCCAAAGTGTTGTGGTGTTCTTGAGCCTTGTCACTCTTCAACCAAAAAGTGGCCCCGCAATTGTTGGCAATCAGGGGATACGCACGGCCCAAACCGGACCACGCCGCCTGTCGTGGCGACTTCACGTGCTGCTGACTACCTACCTTGTGAACAGAAGTTCCCTCGTTCATCAACCCACCCGACTGACCTGCTTTCACGATCTTCTCGCAGCCTAGCCAAGCTGGAAACAATTTCGAGTCATGTCTTGATACCGCAGTAATGAGCCTCTGCTCTTTGCACATCTGAATCCTCAGAGTCGCCCGTGGTCGCATCCGCCCTCGCCCATGTCGACTTCGAGGCCGAGGGCCGGGCGCTCATAATGACTGCTACCATCGAACCTCGACTGATTCACCTGTTGAACGAGTCTACCACGCCCCAGCTTTCATCGACGGACTTGCCACCACTGGCCCAGTTGCCTTATCCCAAGGCCTCGGATCTACCACTGCCACCCATCGACTCCGACCCTGTTAATCGAAACGAGCGAAACGGACTGGATACTTTATCACTTATCAACAGCTCGGTATCCTTCGCCGCTGATGACTTTTTGCAGATCGGTTCTCGAGACGACAGCAGCAGACATGGAGCCACAAGTTCGAGAAGCTATCCCGTTCATTCGGTGCTTAGTGACAGTGATCCCGCCGAGCCTCAGTCATCATCTCTGAGCAGGATCTTGGACGATACGCCGCATTCGTTCGACGACACCACCACAAAGAAGCGAGGAAGGGGTATGAATCCCAAAGATGACTTCATGCAACTTCCTCAGCCTGTCAAGAAGCAGAAGGCTGCTCCACAAACACATGTGATGCCTCCGATCATCAACGGACTGCACGAACCACCTCCGCATGCCGCTCTCTTCCCACCAATCGCCTCAAGCTCATCCTTCGCCGAGTCGGATTCCTCGAAACTCAACTTCCTGCAAGATTTAGGCTACATGGCCGAGGATAGGAGTCTGCCGCTACCTACTCAACAGCCGCGTGAAGATGTTGACAAGGACGACAAGAATGCCAACAAAGTCAAGAAGCGGGCCACGAAGCCCAGGAGCAAGTGGAGCGATGAAGAGACGAGGCATCTCTTGCTGGGTGTGAGTAAACACGGCGTCGGGAAGTGGAAAAACATTCTCGGGGATCCAGACTACTGCTTTAAAGATCGATCTGCTGGCGATCTGAAGGATAGGTTCAGGACTTGCTGTCCAAATGAACTTCGTAGCGGGAAGCAGCCGGCACCAACCAGAATCAGTACCGCAGAGACGAGTACCTTCAATAAGGGCTCGAAGAAGGAGAGGGATCTTGACAGAATTCTCATCAGTGTGGACGAAGTCGGGCCCGAACAAGGCGCCACTCTTTCGGCAGATGGTCCTGATAATGTACCAAAGAAGAGCCGTGCCCATAGGAAGAAGATGCAAGACCTTGCCGAGCTTGGCATCGTAGCGCCATTCAAACCCTCAGGGCGGCGGGGACGGAGACCTTTCACAGAAGAGGAAGATAAGCAAATCTTAGAGGGGTTAGAGGCATTTGGGCCTGCTTGGACCAAGATTCAACGCGATCCACGTTTCAGCCTATCCAGCAGACAACCAACCGACCTCCGAGACAGAGTCAGAAATGCTTACCACAGTATCTACCAGCGTATAGAGAAAGGTGCCTGCCAGACGAAAGGCAACGGGAGGAGCAACGACATTATGGAGCCTTCCGTCACCACCACGATCGGCAACAGGCTGGAGAGGCCTGCCGCCGCTGAGGCAAAGGTGCTGGGAACATCATCCCGCGAAGACCTGCGATGGCCACAACAGATATTGGACAATGCGGATGCTCCGCTCTCGCCACAGCACCTAGAGTTCGGGGACGGACCAGGGCAGAATATCATGGGCGGTGAGATGGACATCGCACGATTGCTGCTCGACGAGCCGTCTATGCCCTGATCACTTTCCGCTAAACGGAAGCGGATGCAAAGAATACGAGGCTGACTGCCGGGGAAAGGACAGTCTTCAGCTCTTTTCAAGCCTGTTACATTCAATGCTCATGATAATTAAGGAGTTTGTCGCAATCGGCGTTTGGAATTGGGCACTAGAGCAAAGAAGGGCGCACTCAGAGTGCATATGATGAATTCGGAACTCAAAGCAGTCAATACTCACGAACTTTACTTCAATGTTGGCGGCTCTAGCATGATTTTAGCCCGGCCACCCCAATTGAGCACTCCAGATTTAATGCTAGGTGAGGCAGTTCTCGAATCGACGCGGTTCATCCGATGTCGTGAGTCGTGCAGCTGAGCTACAGTTGCGCCAAGTGCTGGGAACTGAGGTCTTCGTGACAGCTGTCAGCAGCTGTGCAAGCCGCTCTTCACTCCCAAAATGCACCAACCTTCGCTTCACACATCCCTTTCGTCCTAAGGGTTTTCCCCATCTTCAGTCCTAGCCTTGGACCTTGACAACTGTAATCGGTGCCCCTCAGCCAAACGCAAACGGGTTCATCACACATACGTGACGGCTCACCATTGATTCACTGCGAGTTCAGAAACTCTACGAACATCTTGGAGCTCCAAGGCCAAATCACGCAGGTCTTCCGCCGCTCCAGCTCTTGTGATTAGCAGACGGAGTGCCGAGTGCGATTGCATTGCATCAACCGACGTCTACCAATACTTAACCACGGCTCTTCTTTTGGATTACGGCGCATTGCATTTCGTTTTCTTTCTTCGAGTTCTTCACATACGGTGAGTCGTTGCCCCCAGAGAGAGTGGACACATGGCACCTGCCGGAAGTACCTGAGCTTGCCCACGGAAGGTGCAGTTGAGTCGACGCCTTCCGCTTCTGTTCTGGTCACCTCGGTCACGGCTCTTCCCATGTTCCCCAGTCTCCTTACCTCTCTTCCCTCATCGCACTCGCCCTCATCCTTCTTTCTGAAGCTTCTTTTCGCTTCTAACATGGTCTTGCCGCAGGTAATCTAAGCAAGGACACGATCACTGGAAGTCGGCAAACCCCGAAAAAGCAAGAACAGCCATAAGAATGGCTCTGCAATCATCGGTCGGTATAACTTCCTCTTACCGGCCTGAGGGTTCCCTCTCTGCGAGACAGCCAGGTCCGACGTATACCACTGCTGGAACCATCTATGACCCCAGCTCATCGCAGCCACTTCAACCTCCAGCTCGTCGAGGTCGCTCTCTCAAGTGGAATTCTGGCTTGCCGCCAGATCTGACCCTCTTGCCAAAGTCTCTACTGAGTGCCTTACCTCTGCACTCACATGGAAACACACGAGCTGCTCCGTCCCTTCAGTACAGTCCTCTGCAACAGAATTATGACAGAGCTGTGAGCCCAAGCATTGAATCTCACAAGCCGTCCCTGGATGGTGTGGCGGCACAGACCCCGCGAACGTTTGCCGTCAACATGCGCGTCGAGGCATCTAGCGACCAGCAGAAGCGGTCTGAGATCAGCGACGATGAGGACGAAGAGTCTGAGCTTCGGATGAAGCCCCTCCTAAATATGCCTGTCAAGTCCTTGCACAACCTGGCTTCATACCCGAACCCGAACCAGAAGATAGCCCAGAAAGTTATTCTTCGTGGTGTCAGGTCTAACCTTGGTTCGAGCTCACTCTCTGGGCCGGAAGGCTACGGTTCAAAGTTTGCTAGCACACGGAATGAAGATAACAGCAGACTTCGCGCTGGTCTGAAACCTCCTGTTATTGACCTCTCAGACAAACGTTCAAGTCAGGATCTCCAGTTCGTCAACCACGGTCAGATGCGAGCTTCGCTACATCGTTCCAACACCGAAGGCAGCCTTTCGGAAGAGCAAAACGGCTACACCACGCTGGCATCTGGCCCAGGAGCGCCGCGTCTATTGACAGCTGGTCCGCCAGGTCAGAGGCAGTATCGTCCTTCAACATTTGATACCACTTTCAAGGCACTTCGGGCCAAAGAGATGAGCTTCGGAATTCCAGATGGCGCTTCTTCGCCCCGCATTGAATACGATGCCTCGTCGACCGGTATGTCTGAGAAGGGACTGACTCCGCAAGACTATATGAGTGCTCTGCGCAGCGATTCCACTCCATTCGATCCAAAAGATGACTTTGGCACCGATGGATCATCATGGGCTCAAGGCCATGAGATATCAGCCTGGCAACGAGACTTTCCCGAGCCGTACTTCAATGGGCAGAACACTAGCCCTGGTGGCTGGGGTGGCCAGCGAGCGTTCAGCCCCTTCTCCGAGAACGAACAATTTTCTGCCCAGCCCAATGTGAATATGTCTGCAGAGAGTATGCTCTCTATCGAAGACAGATCACGGGCCCGGCAGGAATACGTGGAAGCGGCATGGATAAGCGGTCAGTCCTTCGGCGTCTCGTTGCAGAAGAGAACCTCAACCAAGAGAAATGCCCCTGGGGTGATCGGAGATAGGAGCAGTTTGAAAGCAAGTCAGAACGGCACCCATGGAGAACACATCTCAATAGATGAGGCCAACAGGATGACCGTTGCGGACCACTCAAAGCCGCTGTTGGAACTGGTCTTGGCTTCGCTTGACCGAAACCTTTCGTGGTCTCGCTTCTCCACCCCGGATCCATCTCTGGTCGACGACAGCTCGGAGGGCCTCAAGTCTTTCTTTGGAAACTCTCACAAGGACAATAAAGACAGTCAGTGAGGGGATGGTGGAAGAGTGGAGATTTGGGAATTGGACGCGACGCCATGCCTTCGAGGGTCACCGGGAAAGAGATATGCTCGATGTGCTTGAATTGAATGGAGTATCATCGGGTCTTTATGGGAAGGACTAGCAGATCACTACAACCTAGGAGAGGGGACGCACAGAACTGAAGTTGCTTTATGTAGGAAGCATCAACCAGTGAGTGAGTGACGAGGTGTTGTGTCTTTGGAACGGGATCAGGCACAACAACGGACAGGGGTGTACGAACAAGTACGAGAATAATAGTAATTAATTCAATGGATTGCCTGGTACCGATTCTAGAGCCGAAGAGGTAAGGCGGGACCCCCTCGGCGCGTGGGCCCTCCATTTTGGTTTGACGGTTGGGTGTGACGCGACGGGAAATGACGTTTTTGACTGACTTCGAATACTTGTCCAAATTTATCAGATGGCCCCTCCCACCAAATAATCGACCTCTTTTCCCACAGCCAGTCGACACCCATCCTTCGGCCGTCGCCCTCCTATCTGCGACACGCCCGCGTGACCTTCGCGATCATTGTCAAACTTGCGTTTCGCCCTGCCTAGCTCCTTCGTATAGCAGTTCTTTCGTGTTGCGCCTCACCCGCGTGTTTCTGCATTAGCTACTGCCTTGGACCGCGACCAGACATCATTCCCACGAGTTGCCTTCGATCCCGATCCGGTACAAAGCTCACGACTCACGCCTATAGTCTTCGAAGACATTCGACACGATGGTTTACGTGCGGCAAAGGGAGCTCCCGGCTCTGAAGGAGTACAAGTACTCTAGTGTCGATCGCTCGCTCACCTCGAAATATATCCTCAAGCCCTTCTACACGAACGTCGTCATAAAATGCTTTCCCATGTCCATGGCCCCCAATCTCATCACCCTGACTGGGTTCTCATTCGTCATCATCAACGTCCTGACGATGCTGTGGTACAACCCGACGCTTGACCAGGATTGCCCGAGCTGGGTGTACTACAGCTGGGCGATTGGCCTGTTCCTCTACCAGACATTCGATGCAGTCGATGGTAGCCAGGCAAGGAGGACGGGCCAGAGTGGTCCGCTGGGAGAGCTGTTTGATCATGGAGTTGATGCCTTGAACACAGGCATGGAAGTTTTGATCTTTGCGGCAAGTCAGAACATGGGCCAGGGATGGATGACTGTCTCTGTGCTGTTCGCATGTAAGTGCAAAGTGCGATCTTTCGCAGTATATGAGGACCGGTCTAACAGCTTATAGCTCTCCTCACCTTCTACGTTCAGACCTGGGATGAGTACCACACCAAGACTCTCACTCTCGGCATCGTCAATGGTCCTGTCGAAGGAGTCCTTATTCTCGTTTTCATCTACGCCTTCACCGGGTACATGGGTGGTGCTCATTTCTGGCAGCAATCTATGTTCCGCGTCCTGGGTGTTCCGGAGAACTTCGTGCCCGACTATCTCTATGAGCTCTCCTTTACTCAATGGTATCTCGTTCAGGGTACCGTCGTATGCTTCTTCAACACCATCGAGTCATCAACCAATGTCATTAAGGCCCGTCGCGCACGCGGCGACCGATCTCGCGGCGCCCTCCTCGGCCTGCTCCCATTCTTCGGTGTCTGGACCCTGATCCCGATGTACCTTTACCTGCACCCCAACATTCTTCACGGTCACCTCGTCCCCTTCGTGCTCTTCGCCGGTGTCGTCAACGCGTACTCCGTCGGCCGTATGATCACCGCACACCTTGTCAAGCTTCCTTTCCCGTACGACAACGTCCTCGCCATCCCACTGGCTATTGGCGTCATCGATGCGCTTGGCCCGATCTTCCGCGAGAAGCTCGGCTTCGGATGGCCAAGCGCTCTTGGTGACGATGTGTACCAGGTTGCCTTCATGTTCCTCATGCTCGGTACTGCGCTGGGTGTCTACGGAAGCTTCGTCGTGGATGTCATTGTTACAATCTGTGACTACCTCGACATCTGGTGCTTGACTATCAAGCACCCCAAGGTCCCTGTCGCACAGAATGAGCCAAAGGGAAAGAAGGCGCAGTAACAACAAAGCTTTCTACAAGACAAGACAAGACGCGAGAGCAAACCTGCCGCTGATGACGTTTGAGGAGATTGTTTACGTTGAAATGTTCAAATCGTTCTTCGTTCGACCATATTGTTTAATTTGAGCTGAGTTGAATTGTAGTAAATATTAGAGTCAAGAAAGACATGGTTAGCTCTTGTGGAACCTCATCATATGTAGCGATGTTCTTAGAATGATTACCATTTTATTTATTAGTTCTGATTAGCAGAGGTATTTTTTTTACGCCTCAATGGTGGTAAAAGGATACCAAAAAAAAAGAACAAATGGTAGGTAGCCTTGGTCAACTCACTAGCCTCAGCCGATGTTTATCTCCGCGATCCCCATAAAACACCCTACTCTCCCCTTTCCTACGACTTTACCGAGCTCTTTCCGAGTCGCAACACTTTTATTCGTGAGTTTCTGCAGTCCTTTCTTCGACCTGCGACGCTTTCACTTCATCTCTGACACATCGTCACCAGGCACATCTCCTTGCATCACCACATTTCGGCCCCTCCTCTCCCGACAATCATGCTTCGTACAGCTTCGGCAAGAGCGCCGGGTCTCTCCGGGCGCCTCACGTCACGGCTACCGAGGACCTGCACCAGGACCGTCACCACCACATGTCGAGCCCCAACCCCGCAGTCCTCCCGAGCTTGCTCTCCCTCATCTGTCTCTCCCCTTCGATCCATCAACTCCTCCTCGACCTCAAGAAACGCATACTTTAGGAGCTTCCACGCCTCTACCAACAACATGACTTCCCCACGTATCGAGAGCGACGCCTTTGGCGAGGTCGAGGTCCCCGGCGACAAGTACTGGGGAGCCCAGACCGAGCGATCTCTCGAGAACTTCAAGATCAATCAGCCTCAGGATCGCATGCCTCCGCCGATTGTCAAGGCTTTTGGTATTCTCAAGGGCGCTGCTGCCACTGTGAATATGCGCTACGGCCTCGGTAAACACCCCGCGTGCACTAAATGCGCCAATTGGCCTTGACGTCTTCCACAACGGCACATTGTCCTTACTAACTCGTCTCGCACCTTAGATGAGAAGATTGGCAAGGCCATTCAGCAGGCTGCCAAGGAGGTTGCTGATGGCAAGCTCCTCGACCACTTTCCCCTCGTCGTTTGGCAGACCGGTTCAGGCACACAGTCCAACATGAATGCCAACGAGGTCATCTCCAACCGTGCCATTGAGATCCTCGGCGGCCAGATGGGCAGCAAGAAGCCCGTCCACCCCAACGACCACGTCAACCGCAGCGCTTCCTCCAACGATACCTTCCCGACCGTCATGCATATCGCTGCTGTCCTCGACCTCGAGAACGAGCTCCTCCCTTCCCTCCACAGCCTGCGCAATGCTCTCCAGGCTAAGGTCGACGATTTCGAGGCCAAGAAGATCATCAAGATTGGACGCACACACTTGCAGGATGCTACCCCCCTGACCCTCGCTCAGGAGTTCTCCGGCTACGTCGCTCAACTTGACTATGGCATCAAGCGCGTTGAGAGCTCACTGCCTGACCTGCGCCTTCTTGCCCAGGGTGGTACCGCTGTCGGAACCGGCATCAACACTTTCGAGGGTTTCGCCGAGGCTATTGCTGAGGAGGTCACCAAGATGACCGGCACCAAGTTCGAGACCGCCCCCAACAAATTCGAGGCCCTCGCCGCTCACGACGCCATTGTACAGGCTCACGGCAGCCTCAACACCCTCGCCGGCTCCCTCTCCAAGATTGCTCAGGATATCCGCTACCTCGGCAGCGGCCCTCGCTGCGGTCTTGGTGAGCTTAGCCTCCCCGAGAACGAGCCCGGTAGCAGCATCATGCCCGGCAAGGTCAACCCCACCCAGTGCGAGGCCCTCACCATGGTCTGCGCTCAGGTCATGGGTAACAACGTTGCTACCACCATCGGCGGCATGAACGGCCAGTTCGAGCTCAACGTCTACAAGCCTCTCGTTATCCGCAACCTCCTGCATAGCTCTCGTCTCTTGACGGACGGCATGCGCTCATTTGAGAAAAACCTCGTTGTCGGGCTTCAGGCTAACGAGGAGAAGATTGCCAGCATCATGAAGGAGTCGTAAGTTCCAAATTGATCCTGTGACTATCTTGAGCGTATCAGAGACTGACTTGCAATTATAGACTCATGCTGGTAACCTGCCTCAACCCCAAGATCGGCTATGATATGGCCAGCAAGGTCGCCAAGAACGCTCACAAGAAGGGCCTTACCCTTAAAGAGAGCGCGATGGAGATGGAGGCGTTGACCGAGGCCGAGTTCGACAGTCTTGTCAAGCCGGAACTCATGGTTGGCCCCAGCCCCTACAAGGGTTAAGTTGCTACAATATGTACTACTAGTAGCAGAGTCTCCTGTAACACTAGCATCATCTGATAAACCTACAAAAGCTCCCCCAGTCGGTGTTGATCTCAGGAAGTATTAATAAAAGCTTAGAACATTTTTATGGAGCTGGATCGATATTCGGGTTTACCTATGCTAACAATATTGCATCACTTAAGTCGGTGAACGTGATCCAACATAGTGCAGGGCTATATCCGTGTGAGCTGTGTTCAGACATCTGTGCTATTGGAGCCTCAGCAGCACCGCAGGTATTGGCACCGACCTAATACTTGGTAGTAGAGACTCCGGTCTTGTTTCTGGGACACTAGCCTTAGAGACCCTAGCCTTAGAGACCCTAGCCTTAGAGACCCTAGCCTTAGAGACCCTAGCCATATACGCTACCGACATGAACCAATGTGCTGCGCAGGACCTTGCGTTATGTGCCATCAAGGGTATCTCTAGCAGCACGGCATAGTCGAATAGCACGCGTGCTCAAAGCGCGGCATTGAGGCAGAGCATTGCTTCATGCAGTGTTCTGTTATCAGCTTGGTAAGATAAAAATAAAGGAATGCCAAGAAGCAAGAACAGGCTTGAATTCAGATATCAAACGTACACGACACGCTCCGACATACGAGTGGACAAGCACACCAATGTCAACAGGCTGTCATCATAGATACCAGCTCATAGAGAAGAAGCAAATAACGCCCGGTCTCATTGGCGCCCCACCCATTGTTCCAAGCGCGACGCTGAAGCCAATCGCACATCATCGCCCCATTGCCAAAGCACCATAAACGCCGCGTTCCCCGGTTCCAAATTGAACGTCCGGGGAGCTCATTAACAATCAAGACAAGCAGCCGGTGCGGAACAGTCGTTCATCGTTACACACTCGCATCAAGTGTAGAAAACCAATTGCTTTCCCGCCCCAGGCGCGATCATAAGAGGTCATCAGAGCCACTGGCTACTGAGAGCTGGATAGCGTCGAGGATCGTGCTCTCGGCGAATACGGGACCTTGGCCGTCGCACTTGGCACGATGATTGAGGTTGTTGCTAACATCGCCAATGTTGACCAGGCCGGCCTTGAACAGCTCGTGATTGACAATGAAGTCCCAAGTGGCGGCTGCGCCGAAGAGCCGTTCGCCTTCATCGGAATAGGCAATGCGGTGGGAGAGAGATTGATTGTTGTGACCCTTCAAGAGGGTTGAGTAGAAGTCCTTCGGTTCATATGACATCGGACCGGCAGATATGGGCTCGGGAGAGTGGGAGTTGTTGGCGCTGCCGCCCGTAGCCCTGAGGATCTCGTTCTCGGTGGACATCTTTTGAAGATCGGCCTTGAGGCGCTGGTTCTCGACCGAGGCTTGCTGTTGAGCATTTTCGAGATCGGCGAGCTTGGTCTCAAGGTCCTTGACGTGCTTCTCCTTGCGCTCGCGGAATGCTCGTTGACTAGAAAGCGGTCAGTCAAACCCTTTCGCACTATGCGAGCTGCCCGCAAGGGGGGCTTGTTGCGATATCAACTCGAGGGTGTGAACTCACGCAGCACGGTTCTGAGCCTTGCGGCGCGACTGGGCAGGTGTGGCATTCTCGTCGTCATCACTTCCTCCGTCACCAATGTCGCCTTTGATCATGACATCGTTAGGACCATTGCTTGCAGCACTGCTCAAGGGCGAATGCCGCTGCTGTTGGGCTTGTTGGGCTTGCTGCTGCTGCTGCCGACTCTGGAGTTGTTGCTGTTGTTGCTGTTGCTGGCCGGTACCGAAGAGTCCGTGTGTTGGAGGGGTAGGAGGGCCGGTGTATGTGCTCTGCTGAGGAGCAGGCGCATTGAAGCTTTGGTAGTCGAAGTTTGGGAAGCCACTGTTGGCATTGAAGTTCTCAAAGCGTTCCTAGATGGGCATGAGTAAGCGACAAGCCTGACGACAAGACGCTCAGATAGATGGGCCGGTGGATCGGCAGACAGCGCGGATAGCAGGGAAAGGGTGTATGAGGTAGTGTAAATGGCCAACTTGCTGCCAACTGGTGCCCGTATTCCAAAGAGCCAGGACAAGATACTCCGGCGTTGGAGGAGGAGTTGGAGTTGGTGAGCATATGGTAATGCTCAGGTAAGAGCGCTACTGCAACCGGGGGCGTACGATGGTGGGGAGGAAGAGAGAACTCACGGGCGGTGACTGGTTGAAGTCGTCTGAATTGACTGTCTGGGAGGGCGTTAGTGGCGGCACGGGGACGAAGTGGCCGTAGGGCTGGCCAGCCGCGAACTGAGGATAAGAGCCCGAGAAATCCATGGTTGTTGGGGTGGTGAGAAAAGAGTCGGAGGAGTTTGAGGCGAGGATGCGGATGAGACGAAGGCGGGCAGAGGGGGAGAAGAGGGTTTTGAGATGAGAGAAGCTGGGGCCGACTTTTAGCGCTGTTCCGACTGTGTTCAGCGCTGGACGAGCGCAAACCAGTGAACGGGTGGACCACTAATCAAGATGATGGTAGGGACCTCCACTTCTGCGACTAGCGCTGTCATTTAGTGAGATGCTTGTGTTTGAACCTGCGGCAGGCGGCGGCAGTGCATCCAGTAAAGGCGGGGGGCCTGCCGTACCAGATCTCCACCTGGAAGTCAAGGCACGGACTGCGCTATGTCTTAAGCGACCGTTGGGCTACTCCTGCTGCACTCGCTTCAAGGTCATCACTCTGCAGAATGCACGAAGCGTGAACTTTACTGTTCCCCTTCGCTTTGAGTACCTCGACTGCGCCGTAACGAGCTCACTGCCATTTCATCTCTGCAGCTATACAACCACGGTTATACATTGCCAACCCTCGTTGCCATCTCATGCATTGGCCCGCGTCCAAGGTCAGACGCCATCGACTGAAACGGCATCTCGTACACCTTGCCGCATCTCCTGCGGGACACCGGTTCAACCCGGGCGCCGATCCTTACAGGCTTCTTCAAATCGTCTTGCCTGCCATAGTAAGCAGCCATCAATCAAGCAGCATCACAACAGCACTATCACCCTCCTCCACGTCATGTCGACCCCGTCCGTCCAACCAAGTCTATCAAGCATTAAGCTACGTTTTACGCTGACGCGCAACACGTGGTGGAGCTGAACGACCAAAACTCAAACCCTCTCATTCCAGGCCGTCGGCGGGTCTAGCCTCATCCCGAATACATGGTGTATCAACGCCAGAATAACTTCGACGTACAGTCAAGTCAAGCTGGCACCTTCACAATTCGGCGACATAAGCCAACAGGCCAGATAATTGGGTAGGGGTTAAAGCAGTAGCCACAACAGCACCAGGTGATGCAGTGAAAAGATGGAAAGATGCAGTGCTCCGTTGAGGAAGACGACAAAGAATTGCTTGTCCTACCGCTCGGTATGTCACTGTCCGGCCGGCCCCCTCCCCGTGTCTTCCGTGCGACTTTTACCTCCACGCATCCTGGCCACCACACCGCTCCTGCATCCTGCATGTACGCTCGCTCCTCTGAAGTGTCCTCTTTGCAAGTTTTGACAGGCGTCGCAATTGACGATCCTCCACGTCAGTCCACGTGGCGACAACCATGTACCTTCTGTCATTGTTCAAAGCGTCCGCGCAAAGGCATGTGTAGCCGGCCGCATGGACGATGGATGCAGGACTGTGGCGAAACAAGGAGAAGGCGATCCTCCACAAAGATGAACCGTCGGAATAGAATTAATTAGCTGGTGGCATCCGCGTATGGCCGAACTTTGCGCTGCTTTGCCTGCCTTCATCCGGCCCCCAAGCCAGCAGGCTTCCTCCGCGCCGGTCCCGAGACAATTGCGGTTGGCCGTCGAATGTTATGAGTCCCTCCCTCGCACCACCAGAGTCGCGAGCACACACAGCCTAGAGGGTCTCATGGAGTCTCGAATCTTCGGATAGCCGCGCGGGTAATTGGGCCCGTTATGGCTCTCAACTTCCGTCAAACACACGTCCGTGAGGCGGCACCCTACTCATGGCTCACGTTACGCACAAGTAGATGTGTGTTTCATAAGAGCAGGTTTTGCCTCAAATATACACAAAGGAGGCAGGAGACCGCCGAGGTCCTTTATGCTGTGCCATTACCTCAAACCACATCTGTCCATGGCACGGTTTTGTGAAGTGATGGGGCATGAGGTTGCTGACATACAAGTTGCAATCCGATCCAATCATTGATATATGCACTGTCTGAGCTTGTTGATCGGCGAGTATATAAGCTTGATCCGTTGCCATGCAGCTATCCTTTTGTAGCAAGTCAAATTATAAATAGTGGTGAAAAATTGGAAATTTTTAACAAGTCATTAATTATCTATTTCGAGAACAAGCCTTTGCCTCTACGTGTTCGATGCGTGTTTCAAGCCTATTTGTACACTCCTCCCAACAGATCAACGAAATGTGGTATAGTAGGAAAAGGACAAGATCCATGGCCACTATGAGCCAACCATTCCCACAGTCCATCGCGCTCGTGTAGTGACGAAATTCCTCTATCTATCGGTAAGACGAGAAGGAAGGAAGGAATTGAAAGGTCGCCCTATGCCTTTCGAGAATAGCCAATCGCTCGTCTGTGAACGCCAATGCAAAAACACAAATGCAAAACCCAAGAAGATAATGAGCCCATCAAGCAGAAATGAAGACGTGAAGATCAGCATGGACTTGAAGCAATGTCTCGTCTTAAAGGGACGTGGTGCCACTAGTTCGTCTCTTGCTGGAGTGGCGCGGAAGCAACACAGGATGTCTTTGGTACCGTGTGGGCATCTAGCCCGCGATCGGTGCCGAGGGTCCGGCGTTAGCGGTAATGGGCTCTGCCTTCTCGCAGGTGAAGAGGTTGATGTGCTGATCGCCCCGCGCGGCACACCCGAGGATAGGGCGATGAGGATGGAAAGCAGTGGCGGAGATCGGAGTGCCACGATTCTGCTGCAGGAAGTTGGCGTAGGGCTCCAGACGGGAAAGTTCCTGGCCGTCGAGATTGAGAACCTTGACTGAATGAGCAGAGGTGCCGCTGTGAAAGAGTCAGTTGAGTCCCGCAGAGCTTCTTTCGGAAAGTGAAATTGAGCACTTACACTGCAAACACAGGCAGATGCTCGTGCACGCTTGCTGTCCGAAGGGTATCCTTCGTTGTTTGAAAGGCGTGCAACGGCCTGTCCATTCGAATGTCCCATAACTTGACCTTACCATTCCTGCTGGCACTGAGCAGCTCGCGCTGTCCACCACGCTGCATGTGCACGCTCTTGATCCATTGCCTGTCACCCTCGTCCTTCCACTTCTTGACCATGGAGTCTTGAGCGCGTAGCCTCGTGTCAAACACCCGCACAGCTCCATCACCGAAACCAGCCACGAAGATGTTACCAGTCATCTGGTCAGACGTGAGAGATGTGACGCAGGACCCAGATCGCGCAGGAATATCC
>WNLN01000215.1:0-54133 GCA_021347865.1 Sarocladiaceae sp. CBMAI 1973
AAAACACCTCGATCGACCGGATGACTTGAAAATGACGATGTACATATGTTCTTTCGCGTCATAATCGGGTGTCCTTCGCGCAAACGTTCCCTCCCCATTGTGTCAATTGGCCGGAGCTTATCACCCGTCATCCAGGGTTGGACCCTTCACCGTTGGTCCTGCAATTGCCCTCGTGCGACCAAAGCGCTTCGATAAAAAGAAGAGTTGGGTGCTTGTCCATCCTTCCTCCTGGCCAAATGTCCGAATCTCACTGTCTCAATTGACAACATCGGCTTTGCTAAGAATCGTGAGACAACGGGCGATGACGAAGCCGTTCCCTTTGGAACCCGACCCAGCACCCCGCCCTCGACTCTTACTGCCGGCCTCTGGCCCAAGATTAGCTGCTCAATCTCAGACATCACCGCCTAGGGCGTATCAATCGTCGCAGCTGCCGAGACGGCGCAATGTAGTATCGATAGCCTGCGACAACTGTCGCCGGGCCAAGGTCAAAGTGAGTTCTTCTGCGCACAGCTTCACTGCACAGGGAAGATCGACTGATCACACGAAGTGCTCTGCTCATCGGCCCGTCTGTTCTCGCTGTGCACGCAATCATCAACGATGCCACTTTGTCGGCCAACCTGGCGAAACGCCAGCTGTGGCTCTCAAAAGAGATAACAGCACTCTTCGAGACATATCGGCCACGCAGAGCAAGATCCTGGAATTACTAACCAAACTGCCCGAGGCGGAGGCTCAGGATGTCCTCCGAAGGATGAGGGACGGAGTTCCTCTCGGCACAATTTACAATCAGGTCATGGCTGGCGATGCTTTGATGCAGCTTTCAGTTGTCCCCGAGTCCCAATTCAGGTACACATTGCTGTATCGAACCCAGATGCCGGATGAGTTTACTCGAGACAATCCGTACTTGGACACGCTTCTATATGAGAGTATCTCTCTCTACAAATCACAAAGTCCAGAGGCTCCAAGTTCAGGATCCCCACAACGAAGTCTTTCACTCTGCGGAGACGATGCCACTTACAAACGTGCCTTCCTTATGCCGTTTCATGCAGCAAACGTCGTTGAACCGCTGCTGAGCGATGTGAAACCATCGGATTGGACGTCAGTCAGTAAGGATGATGCGTTAATGCGTGATCTTCTTGCAGTCTGGTTCCGATGCGAGTATTCTTTCGCATCTGCGTTCCACAAGGATCTTTTTCTCGAGGACATGGCTTCCCATTCTCAGGACTTCTGCTCAGAACTCCTAGTCAATGTCGTCCTTGCCTACTGTTGCGTGAGTGGCTCTTAATGCCTTCTCCGACTCGACTGCCACGAACTGGAGAACCTGATTCTAATGTTTCTTCTTTCCTATTAAGATTTGTCATCCGTCATGCAAGGATCGGGCACAGTATTGGAATCCCAAGAATCTCGCCTACCGCTTCCTCGCGGAAGGCAAGAGGCTGTGGGAGCTCGAGGCTACTGCACCACGTCTCACGACTATACATGCCGGGCTGATATTGACCGTCTTCCACAATCTTAGTGGCCTGGACGAAATTGGTCAAGCATATAGACTCAATTCAGTCTCTCTGGCAAACACTTTAGGCCTCTTTAACGGCCCTATCGAGACCGAGAGTGAGCGGCAGCGCCACGGCAGACAATTTACGGCTTGGACACTGTACAGTTGGGAAGCGTAAGATCTGCAACGAACTTCTGAAGTGCTCAACACTAAATAACTTATACATAGTCTAACGGCTTTTTCATTTCAGCAGCCGCCTCTGCTTGTCAATCCTCCCTTCGATCCTCTGCCAGACCCGGGGACCCAAAGTCGCTGGTACGGAGAGATCTGGACTAAATATCCGAATGATCAGCATCTATCGCCTTCCCACTTTGGTCAGCTCTTCAAGGCTAAAGCGCAATTTCGAATTATCATGCAGCAATTTTGTACAAAAGCGTACACGACAGGCATCAAGGTCAGCGGGAAGGAAGCCAACAATCTGTATAGTGCCCTAAAAGACTGGGAGAATGGGCTACCCTCGCCTTTGCAAGCGAGACAGATAGTTCTGCCTTCACACCTACAACTACAGTAAGTCGCCAGAAGAACCTGGAACGCCTATAGTCAGGGCTGACATGAAGACAGCGTGTATCTACAGCACCTCACCCTGGCGATATTCGAGCCACTGGTGGAGGATGTACGGGCAGCGGAGCTCCAAGACCAGCCTCACCCAAGGAACATCGTCGTCGAGGCGAATAGAAACCTCCAAACCCTCATTCGACTATACTACCTTCGCCACGGATTCGAGGCCATGGACTTGTTTATCGTTATACCTCTCATATATGCAGGCTTCAAATGTCTAGAAGCAATAAGCGACCAGACATCAGAGGCAGACCTTCACCTCATGCGCTCGACCCTCATGTTGGTTGTCAGCGGGCTGTACCAGCAGCGACGGAATCATTATCTAGCAGAGACGCTATACCGGGTGCTCCGAGGCAGAATGCGGCCAGAAGAGGCAATACTTGCAAAAGAGACGCTGGAATTAGAGGATGATGAGAGCGAAGATATGCTCAGCCTGAAACAGGCTGTGAGGAGCCATTGGCCAGTCAGTATCGTGAAGCGGAAGGAAGACTTGAACGCGCATATTCTTGCCAATCTGGTGGAAGATTTGACGCTGTCCAAAGACGGGAAGGACAAAGCTCAGGTCACTGAGCACGTTCGCGATGCAACTTGACAGAAGATCTTTTTATATAATACAATACGCCCGGGCAGGAATGCGGCTTTCATGTATACTGGCTTAAGTGACTTTCCTTTCCGTCTACCTATGTTCCAGTGGAGACTATCAAGTCATAGCATACTGGCGAACGGGCTCTGCGAACATGCACCGAGGTGTGCGGTCGTCCACGTCGAAGAGCGCCGTAGCCCGTATCGTAGGACACTTGAGCTTACCATAACAGCTCAACAGCTACTTTTGCCGGGGCTCAAGAGTAGTAACGACCTGCTCGCTCTAAACAGCATAGTACATTGTTGATGAACGACTCATGGCTCTAATCTTCAGCTAGCATGCCTTGCATTTGTAATCGATGACGGCGGTGAATTCAGAACAATGAATGCACGCCTTACCAGTGAGTCACGCAACGGTAACAGGGTACCCTTCCGTCATGCTTGGCAATTTTCAAATTGGTGACAGGGCTGTTCAAAGGGCAAAGAGAGACCTGAGCAGCAGGGGCCGAGACGCTTCCCTCAGCACGCTGCGATCCAACTTAAGGGCCGATCTAATGTCTCTACGGGCCTCTTGGGGTTTTCGGGAAACAGTGGATCTGGCTTTCTGAGTTGCCATGTGCCTCATTATGAGCATTTTGCTCTTGATTAATGATTGTACCATTTCCAAAGTTGATATCTGAGCTGCGTCAGGTTTTGGGACACAATTCCGTCTTAGCATGACATGCTGGCAGGCATACGATGTTCCAACACGTCAATGTATACGTTGTGGGCCGCCGTCAGCCTCCAGATTCCAGCCTCCTATCTAAAGAATCATAAGACAGCAGTCCAGCAATCGTGTTCAGATGCCTCATCCTGCGCAAAACGCCTTGAGCTCCCTCCCTCGCTCTCCCCAAGCAGCTGAGGAAAATCCTCGTTGGGCAGCTACGGTCGTAGCTACCTGGCATCAGGCTGATGAAAATGTGACAGACAATTACAAAGGTAGCGGAAGACATGTCCATGAGCTTTCATTGGCCGGTTCTCCGGGACCCTGAAGCGGGTCGCTCTTGAGGGCATCGCGAGGAGCACATCTCCGGAGCCGGTCCGACGGTTCTGATTGGTCGAGATCTAAGTCGTGTATGTTTTGATTTCCAATTTGAAGCCGTGCTGGGAGCTCTTTCCTCTTAGATTGAGATATGTCTTCCCTGCCTCGTCCTCAGCAACCCCGCCTTGGCGCATTGATATCTGCCCAAACGCACCCACCACGACCCTTCCACCTCCTCAGCCCTCCAACGAGACGCGCAACACCGTTCCGAATTATGCATTTGGACATCCCGTGACGACGAGCGTCTGCTGCCACTTGCGACTCTGATGGAACCAGGCCATGACATTCGGAATCAGAGTACCGCATCATGAGCTTCTCCCAATCGACACAACGTCCAGCTAAGCGGCAGAGCCGCCTACTGCCAGCTCCAGACAATGGATCATCCTCCGGTCAAAGCACCGGCCCCATACTTGATGACAAACATCTAGTCCCGAAGCGGCCTCGCATCGGGGTGGTTGTGGCCTGCGATCGATGCCGTCTCAAGAAGATCAGGGTAGGTATCATCCAACGATAGTAGAGGCCTCAACCCCCGGGCCGAAAGCCAGCGGAATGGCACACGACGACTTCTATTGTCAGTCTTGTCTCTGATGCCTGGAAATGCTTTATTGACATATGATAATCATACAGTGCGATGGAGGCAAACCAGCCTGCACAGCATGCTTCCGAAAAGGCCTCGAACAATGCCACTACGAAGAACCTTCGACTAAAGATAAGCACGCCGGATTCCTGCAAGAGGGTATAAGGCTCTTGCTCTCCATGGAGCCTTCTTCAGCTTCATCCGCACTACTGGCCGTGGGCGACCTGGAAATCGACACCGAGATCATTGATAAGCTACGCGACATTGCTAGCACAACCTCACTGCAGACTGCATACGGAACAGGACCTGCCGCTGGTTTTTCTCGCTTCCTCGAGAGAAAGCATCAGTTCTCCTATCCGATACTTGCGCCAACAAGCCCACAGGAGCCTGGAGACTCCCTCAAGAGGCTCCTTTCTCCCGTTACTGGAGCACGAAAATTCTATGAGAACATGCCGTACGTCCCCCGGAGTACCTTGGACTGGTCCTCGGAAGCGAAATCAGGCCTAACGACAAATAACACAGTCCGGAGCCGACCGATACTGAAGAGCGCAACGCGTAAGCATTGGATCTTGCGGATCATCGTCCGTGGTCATCGTGACTATGGTTAACAATATTAGATCCGGAAGGCCAACATTTGCTGCTGCAAGTGATGCAAAGCTCAGTCCGAGTCAGCTGAGCCACGAAGCTGCGCTTGATAGACTTGATATCAGCAGATGGACGACCGTCCCTGTCTCGAACGATTTTGCTGCCCGGGCCATTTCTCTGTATCTGAGGACTGATCATCTCCTCTTGTGCCCATTCAACCAGGAGCTGTTCTTGAAGTCACTCGTCTCCCCCGAACGAGATCCATATTGCACGCCATGTTTAGTCAATGCACTGATGTACTGGTGCTGTGTGAGTTGCATCGACCGCGTTATACGTGCTTTCTCTGACCCAATCCAGCAAATTATGGCACCCGTCGAACAGGACGCGACAAGACTTGCAGACCTCTTCCGCAAAGAAGCAGAGAAGCTGCGCAAGGCGAATGGACAGGCGTCAACAGCTCTTCAGATGGCCACAGAGATGTTCTTGAGCTTGGGAGACCTGGCTCAAGGCAAAGACGACGCTACTTCCGGCCATCTGTCGGGGGCTACACTGATAGGGGTCAATCTATGTCTATTCGGTGTCCCAGAAGACATTGCCTGGGCCGCTTTGAGTCGTGCCTCTCCTGAGGAAGTACAGGCAAACATGTACCCGACTTGGGGTGCCTTCAACTGGGTCGTGTAAGCGCTTGAAGGACCTTAAATTCTTGCAATGAGTGCTGACGTTCCACAGCCTCATGAGTCTCTTCTTCCGACAGCAAGGGATCGTTTACCCCGAAGACCCTCCTGTGATGCCCATTCCATCCTCAGTCACCGGGCGTCCAAACCCAGAGGCACTGGAGGACGACTATATCGAAAGGGGCCAACTGCCTACCGAAAATGAGTCTGAGCACGACGCTTTGTTCAGAAGTCTTTGCCAGTTCTGGAGAATCATGCACGAGGTCACATCCGTTTATCACGAGAACCGAGCCAGATTTGTACAAGGCACCATGTCGCTACAATTTGCTGAGTATAAGTACCGCGAGCTCCTAGCTTGGGCGGACATGTTGCCCCAAAATCTGTCAAGATCTGACGACAACGCCAACATCGTGGTCATACTCCAGTAAGAGGCTCTAATGTTCTATTCAAGGCAGTGAGAAAATTGGAAAGACTAATTCCTGAGAAGCTTGTGGCTACACTCGGCTATCCTTGATATATTCCGCCCCTTTCTCCGGAACGAGATCACGTTTGAATCGCAGAAACGACTCAAGACTTTTGCGACAGCCGACGCAACACCAGACAGTGCGTACAACGCCTCGGTAGAGCAACTGAAGCAGCTGATCCTCTTCAACACTGCCGAAGTCGGATCCTCAAGCTACAACATAATATGGCAAACAGCCCTGCTCTTCTCAGCGAACGCAATGCTACGTTCTAAAGACGAAGACCGACTCGAATACTTTCTGCTTTGCCTCTATAGTTTCCGTGCGACGCGGCACAGCTTTCGTGTGACGGTCTCTATTGCCCAGGCTATTCTGTCGACGGCGATGCAGCAGGGTGAGATCAGCGGCACGCTTGCGAGCATGATCATCGCGGATCTGAGGGCCAGGGCACCGGAAGGGCAGGAGCCTGGTGAGAAAGGAGCAGCTGCGCCGACATTGGCAGAGCTGGACTCGATTGTGCTGGATCCGAAGCTAGTGACGGAGCACCTAGCCGGTCATTCCGAAGACACTGCGTGGATCAGTCGTTACAAAGACCTATTCCAAGGGATCGAAGTTCCGGAACGGCTGAAAGCGAAGACCGTGGTTGACGAGTGAGAGCAAATTTGACAAGATCGGAGAATTGACCATCTCAGAGACGTTTGTAAACTCGCGGACCTTCATTGCGGCTCACGATGCCGGCGAGACGTGTGACTGTTTCCGGCGTAGAGCCTCCCTGAAGCGAGCGGCAAAGGCTGCAGTTCCCTGACAGTCACTGGCCTGTCGTTTCCCCATGGCTTCATTCATCCATGCCTGCATATTTTGTATCCTGTGAGAATTCTGTTGCACATTAGACCTCGATTCAATGGCCACGAACCACGTTTAAAGCTGTAGAAAAGAGAACAACATCAACTCACGGTTGGGTGCGTGGAAAGGAACTCAGGCGGTGCTTTCCCTTGGAGACTTTGCAGCATCTCCATCCTTTGCCACAGACCAACTGCCGCTCGGGGATCGTAACATGCTTCCGCCATCATCATCAATCCCACGTAGTCAGCCTCAATCTCTTGCTTCCTCGTCAACGGCAACTCAATCTCCAACATAGTTAGAGTCGAAAAAGCACCGGCGAGAGCAAAGGTCACACCGGCGGCACCAGCGAAAGGACCGCGGAGGAAGAAGGCGCTGCCGGCGAGGAGCCACAGGGCACCAAGCTGGGTCATGCGCTCGCCGCTGTGGTTCGCGGTGCTGTGGGCTATCTCGTGGCCGAGGACTGTGGCGAGGGCGTCTTCGGATGTGCAGGCTTTCAAGAGGCCTGAGTGGACGAAGACTTTGCCGCCTGGGACGACGAAGGCGTTGACCGTGTCTTTCGCTGGATTAGCATCACTCTTGCGAGCCCAAGGTTGCAATGGGGGAAGCACTTACGATCATCTTGGATGACGAAGGTCTCCCACTTCTTCTCTTGCATACCACTGTACGGGATCAATCTTTCCATGACCCTGTGTACCGCTCGTGCTCTCGGATCTCTCTCTGACAAGAACCTGCCTCCTTGTGCGTGTACATCGTCAATGACCCTCTGTGCAAGACTATTATTCCACCACTCTACGACACTCTCCGGTATGACATTGAAGCTCCTCCGTTTCGTAATGGGTACGGTCTGCGAGAAGGTGAAGTACAGGACCAGCGCGGCGGCGACGACGGAGATGATGTATCGTCGCGTGATGAGGACTGGCGGGATTATCGGGATCGGCTGGGAGGAGACTTCACGGGCTGTGGTTCGTATTGTTATGGGCTCTTTTGGTCGGCGTTGGTAGAAGCGGAGGAGGGGTGTTGAGTGAAGGCATCGAGGTTGCTGTCGGGGTATTTGGAGGCGGAGGGAGAGTCTGGTTGGGAGGGGTCTCGTGAGAGGTCGGAGGATGGGTCGAGGGGAGAGCATGGCGGGCAGCTCGGCCCTTGGCGGTCAATTCGAAGTCTATTGTAAGAAACAGTCGTACAGCGAAACGTAGTCGAACTGGTGTGTCGAGTTTGTCGTTGTGCACTGTGTCGAGGATGAGCAAGTATTGCCTACGGGACACGATCCGAAGAGTTTAGGTGCACAGCTTCCGGGTAAAGTCACGTCATTGGTGGATGCGCGATGACAGCTAAGGATCCACAATGTTCAACGTGGTGTGGCTTACAGGCGCTGCGAACGGCTAACAGACAACACCCAAATCCATGTCTTGCATCGTTATTGGCGCGACAGGGATCCTTGTTGTCTTTTTGGCAGCCTTGTCTTGCTTCTGATACAATTGCCTGTTCAGTTATGTTGCAAACAGCGTGCAAGTGCACTTATTGAGTAAAATAATGGCCCTCATCCGAGCAATGATTCTGGCGCGTCCACATTGGCGTCCACATTGGCGCGGTCATGATCCTGTTCAATTTGTCTTAGGAAAGATTGCGAATCAAAACCCCCTAACTATGCATTTTCTTTTCGCTGACTCTGTTTTCGTCTGCCTTGTAAATAAGAGTGAAGAAACTACCGAGCGAAGAAATTATATGCTCATCAGCTTGGGTCCTAAGGATACACCT
Organism: Sarocladiaceae sp. CBMAI 1973; assembly: GCA_021347865.1. Lineage (NCBI taxonomy): Eukaryota > Fungi > Ascomycota > Sordariomycetes > Hypocreales > Sarocladiaceae > Sarocladiaceae sp. CBMAI 1973. The sequence continues at coordinate 8,666 of WNLN01000215.1, forward strand.
CGTCATTGCTTGGTACATATTAAGTAAAGGATCATAAAAAGGCGAACTTGAAAATGTTGACACATTGAAATATATATGATTGATAGGAAGAAAATGCTAAACTGAACGGAGTAGGTTGCATATCAAAACAAACGCTCTAGACTGTCCAGTCCAGCTGGCAAGATTCCACGTCGTGGAAGATGAAGGTCGTGGTCTAAACCATGCACGGAACACATGTCTAGTCGAAGGTCATGCCGACAGTTGTCTCGCCTGTGTACACAAAAAGTCAGTCATCGTGATTTGGCTGGTCGTCTCTTCAAGGCAGCAACTTACACTCCATGTAGTAGGCATAGCTGTAGTTGTCAAGGCTGACATTGCACTTCTCCGAGGAGTCAGGGTCCATCCACTCGCACCAGCCGGCGTCGTTACCGTCCTCATCCGTCACCTTGTACCAACCCTCTGCAGCATCCCAAGTAATGGCTAAAAAGCGATACACGGTCAGTATGAAGATCTCTGCATGAGGCAGTGGCGCTCCTGAGACTGAGACTTACAAACCCAGTTCTTGTCCTTGTCAAACAATCTGAGGTCTTGAAGATCCCACTCCGCGGGGTTCTTCGTCGAGCAACCATCACAATGGGCGTCTGACGGATGGAATTGCTTGCGCATGATAACGCTGTTGTCGCAAAATGACTCGTCAGAGTACATTGGAGCTACGATCGCGGCGTCCCTGGCAGCAATGCCGAAGCCGCCGTAGGTCAGGACGCCAGTGTAGAGGGAGAAGGAGGACATGGTGATGTGTGAAGGGTTGAAAAAAGAAGTTCGAAATGGTCTTTGAGACGAGGTGTCTTATTACTTGAGTTGTGATGATTGTTGCTGGTGCTGTTTGATGATGATTTGATTCAGACATGAGCAGACCACGTCTCTTTATACTTGTTCGGCGTCACTCAGGCCGCTCTCATTCTGCCTTCCTCCAGGCTATAGCTTCACTGTAATAAGACACAGATGACATTGCCTTCGTCATCATGGGGCTCCTATCCTTCGTGCCTCTCGGAAGTTACGATGATCAGCTCCTAGTAGGAGAGCTAAGATGACTTGGATCCAGAAGAGGTATACAGCCACGTGAGACTCAAGTCAGACCATGATATAAGCCAAGATGATATTATGTTAGGCCAAGAGCTCCAGCCGCATGCTAGTTTATTTAGAGTACTCAAAGTATGACTTGTTGGTTGAGGTTGCACTCGTTGGCTGTGCTTGCACATCATTGGCCGAACCCACACCTCCGTGCTGTTTTAGGAACACCGGCATAGCGACCACCACGGATAGGCTATAGTACCCATTGCAGCAAATGCATAGTTCAGAACCCTGTCCCTGATCGGTGGAAAACAAGACTTTTGATCTCGTCTATCTTGATCAAAACACCCCAGGAAATTGATCGCATGCAAGCATCTAGGTTTCTGCTTTCAGCAGTGAGATCAGCGGCTGAGATCCGCACCGACGTAACACGCGTATTATCCTGAAGGATGAAGGAAGCCCTCTCCACCGCCGTAGTGACAGCCGCAATTAGAAATGAAGTACAAAAAGGATTGGAAGTTCACGCATTAGATCGGCATCTATTACCAATTAGACAGGGATTTGATTTAAGCTTCTTTTGACCCCGCGATTCTGATCTGATCTCTGGAGACCCCAGCCTGGAGGGATGCCCTGGCCCCCAAGTTATGATGTCAGATCCAATCCTTCGGTCTTGTCCGCTAAAGGATTACTAGAAGTCAACGGAGGATTCGAATCGAGTCATGGAGCCGACTCTAGAGTAGATGCATTAGAGAGTTTCAGCTTGGTGCGTTGCACGTGTGCCTTTGGACGCCATGAATTGAGCTATTGGGCTGTTCCTGTCTCGTGACGTACTTCCATAAACGGAGTCCAGTCATCTAATTGCTGTTCCCGAATGCAGAGGAGAATAAGGCTGGCAAACTGTTGAGTCATGCAGGAGACAAATATCATGTAAGCTGACTCATCAGGATCTGGCGGCAAACGTTGTGACGGTTGTTGGGGTCTACCATCTCTTCACGGCCTTCACAAGAAGTGCAGGCCTCTCATCTAAGCGTACCCTGCCAGAAGATATTCATCTCAATGGAACCTGTTGCGAAAGTCACTAGACAGACCGCACTGGGATCTGGCTGGACCTGTCGCCCTAACGCAAACCTGATCTTGTCGCAGATGGTAGGAGCTGAATTCAACCAGATAAGCGAGGACCACGGTACCCTGGGAAGAACTTCGATATGCTTGTGATGAGGGATGCCTGAGTTCTGTGGCAGGGTCTGTTTGACCAGGGGGAATCGGAAGGAGAGGATGCAAGTCTGGGCAGAGAATTGAGTGTCCTGGTTCTGCGCACGCGATACAATTTGCAGAGTACTTCCTCTCGTTGACATCATCATTGGGTGCATCAGAACCAACATTCACTGGCGAAATACTGAAGACGATGATGTCTCATCTTTGATGTCGACTGACAGATGCACTTAACCAGGCAGCTTCGCAGGGAATTTGAAAGGTGGCAGGCAAGGGTGCGTATAAGGCGGATGGCATTCGGTTAAGGTACCTTATTTAGCGGCAGCAGTGCGGCTCGTTTGGTGTTGGTGGGGGGCGTGCCTGCTGTGGGGACGGAACTGATCCCCCGTAAACCGGGGGTGCCCAGACTGATTCCCCCCAGATACAGCACAAGCCAGCCTTATCTTCTCACAACTCAGCCACTGTGAACACTGTCGCCATGTCGTGCACTGCAACAGCTGCGACATCATCCACCCATGGCTCTGCGTCACATACCCGTTCATTGGGAGGCTGCTTGACATGTCGTTCACGCAAGGTGAAGTGCGATGAGCGACAGCCATTGTGTCGCCAATGCGTTCGCGGTGGCCTCTTCTGTGGAGGCTACAAGGCCAAAATACGATTCAAGCATTATCGACCAGCTGGTGGTGATCCTGGCTCTGCTGAGCCGGGAGACAAGGACACTGGCAGTGGTCGACGGCTTCTCTTTACTGGTAGGACCTTCCTCTCGCTTAATTGGATCTGTCACCTTTATGGAAGCATGCTGATGTTGACTAGCCGCCGAAAGGGAGTCCATGTCAAAGCACATGCTGGATCGCGTATCTGTGCATGGTGATGTCGACCAGATTCTCGACAATCTTGAAGCCAGCCCGGGCCATCATTCGCAAGCCCAGGACGGCCCTTTCAACGTATTCAGATTAGGTGATGATCTTTCTGCGGCCGGACGTGGAGACTCGTCACAGTCATGGCAATTTCTCGAGGATGATCCCGCATCCTCAATACCAGCTGACATGGAGGACGTGATAAATCTGCCTGCCCTGTCTGGTACAGTGGATGACTTTGATTTGGACATCTTCGACGACATCCCTTTGCCGGAAAACGGTGACTCAGCTCGTCTTCTGTCATCCTTTGACGTCTCGACGGTGCAAAACATCCGGGTGGCTGCCCAGGAGGGACAACATGCAGAGGCAATGGAAGCTCTACGCCCACAGCCTCATCATGACCTGCAGCAGGCCTCTTATTCCAACATTCCCTCGCAATCTCATTACCTGCTCGAACACTACAAGTCGCTAGTGACAAAGACCTTCTCCCCCATTCACAAACGCAAATCACCTTGGAGCATACTCCACCTCCCTCGGGCCATGATGGCCCTGGCTGAGATCAGTATCTTCAAAGCAACCCAGCACGCCCAAAGATCCTTGTTCTACTCGGTGCTGGCCGTCAGCGCTTTCAACATGGATAATGCTCACCGTCGCCACTCTGATGTTACGGCGTATTGGAAAAGTGTGGGAGATGGGTTCCGCCGCGCTGCACAAGCTTCACTGCAATCGACCTGCGAGGTAGAAGCCTCTGGCAAGAGCCAATCAAAGTACAAGGATGTATTGATGGCGATTCTATCCATGGTGACAATATCAGTCAGTGACCGGCAAAATCATTCTCTCATTCTTGGCTTCCATCTGCGAGTTCAACAGCTGACATAAAGTGTTCGAATAGGTTGTCTCAGGTCAACAAGAAGAAGCCCGATCTTACCTCCTTAACGCAGAGATGTTCATCTGCCTTCGTGGCATTGCCAAGGCCGAGAAGTCGAAAAAGGTCAAGCTTCTTCACTGGATTTATCTGTTTCTCCGAATCATCCAAGAGAGCACGCACGTATACGATCTTACCAGACAGCCAACTATAAATATCTGTATTCCGATTGAAGACATGAAACTGCCGTCGCTGAGAACGCACAGCAAGAATCTTGGAATCAACCTGGACTACAATGTTGGCGGGGATTTCGAACACGGTCTCTTTGGCGATCTAGAAGACTCTCGGAACGGGCTTCTTTTTCAGACCATCTACGGGTTGCCTTTTCAACTACTCTCCTTCATCTCGCGGACTACGTTCCTGGCAAACGAGATCCTCGCCCTACGTTATCAAGACTCGAACGTTTGTACGACGCCTGAAATTGAGAGGCGTTGTGCTGCGCTGGAAGCGGAAGTCTGCAGCTGGTCTGACGAGAAAAACCCTGCCCAAGATCTCGACGAGGACGAGGACGCCGTCTCAACACTTGTAAACAGGACTATCATGGCACATCTCATCGCCGCCTTCCACAACGCTATCATCATATTCTTCTACCGCCGAGTGCGTAATCTGAATCCTCTACTACTCCAACCTCTGGCAGAGAAAACACTCGCACATCTGCAATCATTCGAGCAAGAACAGCAGCGATTCTCTGTCTGTAATTGCGAGATTGTATGGCCGGCTTTTATCGCGGGTGCGGAGGCCATGGATAGGGGTTTGCAGGATCGATTCGATCATCATTTGAGGGATTGTGCGAGTCGGAGCGGGATGCGGAACTTTGAGACGGCGGCGGATTTCTTGCTGGAACTTTGGGAGGCAAGAAAGAGGGAGAAGAATGCCAGTATGACTTGGCTGGAACTGATGACGGAGAAGAAGGTGTCTCTCATCTTCACCTAGAGCTCTCAAGCATGACCCCTTTTCGACACATGATGTCAGGTGCATCTTTCTACCAATGTAAGCCCCGATTTGAGCAACGTAGCTGCATTTCGCGAATCTGCTCTTCTCACTACATCAATGGCCCTGTGACGGAGTTCGGGATATGCAGTAGAAATGACAGATGGCTGGGTTGATCAGATAGCCTACAAAATGCGATCCACGCCTAACTGTAAGTGGTTTGAGACGTTCGGCTGGACTTGCCCCGAGACACAAGACATAATAGTAAGAAGGAAATGCTGACCAGGGCAAGGTGTGCCTGTCATTGGACTTAGTAGGGATCAGGCGTCTTCGGCGCGTCTTTTCCGTTATGCTTTGTCGCTGTAGCGGTGCTCTCTGAGTGGTGATCAACAGCCGACATCGGGCTGTGGCTACGGGCGTCGTCCTCCTTACAGGAGTCGAGTGTAGATTGATTTGCGTTGCTCCCCAGTCTCTCTCCTAGCTCGAGCGCGATGTAATATAGCCATGTGCTATTATGGTTCGGCATGTGGTAGCAAGTGTCTTGAAGGTAGGTTGACCGACAAGCTGCAAAAGCTACCTGTGGACTGATGCGAAGGTAGTAGTCTGAGAAAGGCCACCTCCGTGAGCAGCTCTACATACGTGAGACTATGGTTGGGAGTGATGCATCACGAATCGTCAAGGTTTCACGGAATTTCCGGTGGAAATAAGGGTTTCCAATAGGTACCTGGGCAATGCAACGGAGGATCGATTCGAAGACGGTGATACATTCACACGAGGCTAACAAGCCACTTGTTCGCCCGCTAGGTCCTTCTTGCGCCAGTGTCGCTACTATATTCTGATTCCCTGAAACTAGTACAAAGGCTTTATGTAGACTCTATCTCTCTGCCGGCTTCTGAGCCGTAGCCTTGACCGTGAAAAAGAAGGCACAGGCCGAAACGTGGGACTTTAGACCAGTAATCATATCTAGCATACAGCAGTCGAAATGTCTTCCAACAATAGCAGAGTGATCATTAAGATATGACACAACCCCTATGCTCTGTACTAATATAAAGTCCATCTCGATCACTCAAAAATTCAGCCTTGTCCGCACATGAAGACCTTGATCCACTGTGACCTTCATCAACGCGCTCTCAGGCGTCCTTACTACTCGCAAATGACGCGATAGTTGGCCATCTGGCCACCGCTCGACCCGGTTTGCGGATACGCAACATCCACCGTCTCCACGTTTTCTTCGAAAAAGGGAAACTCCACGGTACGAATCTCCCCGCGCGTAATCACGTACAGCGGCTGGATCTGGATCTTTCCACGGCGTCCCTGGCAGTCGATTGTAGCCTCGATCCTGATCGTGTTGCTCGACCTGTCCTCGATCGAGACTGAGCTTGACATGGTCGCGGACAGGGTGCTGGAAGCTCCTGATTTGTCAAAGCCTCCGCCGATGGAGACCTCTCCGCCTGTCGTGCGCGTGATGGCTGACTCGTGTGACCATTGCTCCGAATACTTGGTCTTGTCAGGGAGAAAGCCAGTTGCATCGCTGTAGTCCCAAAGAGACATGGAACCGGCAGCCTCAGAGAAGGTGTTGATTGATAGCTTGTCCGCACCGCAGCTCAACACGATCGCTTTCTTCCCGTCAGGAGCCTGCGGGGTGGCGCTGCAATCAAAATCGCGCGGCATGATGATACCGCGGGTTTGCTCAAGCGGCATGGCAGTGCAGAAGGCCGCAGCAAGTGTGAATGCGTAACATCTCATCATGGCTGGTGGTGTGAATGATATGCTGTCAGAATATGCTAGGTGCAGGATCTGTCTTTGAGAAGGGGGCTTGAGTCTGAATAATTGTGCTGGAGACTGGAATAATTGGCGACAAATGAGACGTCTTTATAGTTTATATAAAGCCTATAACGCAGTGATATTCGGGCGGACTGATGGTATAAACACCGGACAACTCCGGTCGACAGCACTAATCTGGTCGCACCTGGAAGTGATCGATATCATCCACGCATACTTCTAGCTTGATATGTTCCTTCGGTCCAACCTGATTGGTCATGATACGCAAAAGTCTATTGTACAGCTAGGAACTAATATATGAACTACTCGTGTAGACAATAACGGTCCAGTCTGGAGTCTAAGGTTCATGAAGGAATTTGATCACTGCAACAAGACGTCAGCTGCTATTGTCTAGGAAGGTAAGATTTACCTGTGCAAATAACAGCCTAGAGAGGGGCTAAAGCATCGTCAAGGTTTTCCTTCCTACAACATCCCTATAACTGACTATCTGCCACATTTGCTCGTGCACGCCCTGGTCCATGCTCTACTTTTCTGCCAAGAAGCTCGGATCTGGTGCCGACAGTAGCCTATGGAAAACTAAACTAAACTCGCTCTGGCAAGTTATGGTCATCGACTCGAACTTCAACGAACCGACTTCTGATGACGCAGCTGACAACCTATGCTCATGCAAATGGACTCCGGTGGCAAAAGTGTGAGTGCGAGGGCTTCACACACGTTGTGAAACAGGCTCATTTAGCGAGATCATCACTCCTTGGCTCCGCTACCACATTGACTAGACCCTGGCAATGATCCTACGCTAGTCAGGCCACGAAGGAGTATACGCTATAGTCAGTCCCCTTGGCCTATTCCTGATCGCACACGGTCTCCATTGGACTCAAAAGTATACCGAGCCGCAATACGAATCGGTCTACACGGATGGGTAGCCAATGCCGAAATCGAAATTATACATCTGCTGGGTTTATTATCGTATCAAGCTATCGAATAAAGTAGGTAGCAATGCAATCGGAGACTCAAGATCTCCGAAGTTGTGGCTGTGAAGGGTGTGACGTTGTAAGAGAAGATCTCAATAGTCGGGTACAGTAAGATATCCATAGCTTGCTCCCTCGGACAAGTCCTTGTCTGCCCACGAGCCGCGAGCAGACACGAGTCAGTCGATAGGAGCCGCGTTTAGCAGACTAATGGAAGCACTTTGATTGCTGAAACACAATATATGAAAAGCATAGGTATAGTACATTTGCACATCACTGCCCTCTGAAGTAAAGCGCGATCAGCACATGGGGTACCCAGCCAAATCTTCACATCGCTGGGGATGGTATTCGAAGACGTTTAGGTCTTCCGCCGCGAATATAACCCTGAGACTAACTCTGCACTTTTACGTACTATATAAGGTCGTATCACATTATGACGTTTCAGCCTCGGAACCTTAACGGACAAGTCCCTGTCTTCTCATGAGCTGCGAACAGACACGAGGCGATACATAGGAACCTACATTTACGTAAGACCGAGCCAGCCACTTGGTCGTCCACCAGATCCTTCTCGCGCCAGTATCACTACCATGTTCTGATCCCTTGCAACCGGTCCTAAGGTCTTGTCCAGACCATGTCTCTCGACCGGTTTCTGAGCTGTAGCCTTGACCGTGAAGTGGAAGGACCCGGCGGACAGGGCCTTCATGACGATGTTCTCGGCTGACACCTTAGCAGCGTCCACTGTGACCTCAATCTGCGGATTGGCTCCACCATTTGTGGTGATGGTACCTTCGACGATGATGTCGGAAGTCGAAGAGTCTGTGACGGTAGCCTCGAACTTCTCGATCTGCAGCTTTGGCCTGTGGGAGCCCGAACTTTGCTCAGATTGACTCAGCGAAATTGAATCTGTGCTCAAGGCTGGAGTCATCTTCGGGGCCTGGCGATGCTTCGTCCTCGCCTCAAAGGCATTCGCCCACTGAAGCAGCCTCAGATCATCATACGCACGAGCAGAAAAAGTAATGTTCATGGGCACCTTCTTGGTTTCCATGATACCCATCGGCACCGACACAGATGGGATGCCGAGATGACGCATGGCTCTATTGCCGTTACTATACATCACACCATTCTGCCACGCGAGTCGTGCACCTCCGAAGTCAGAGTCAGCATTCGCAGGACCGACGTCACCTGCCGCCGGGAATGCAACACAATCACAACCCAGAGAAGTAAGCCAGTCTTCCAGAAGAACTTTCCGCATACCCTCCAGGCCCTTGACAGCGTCTTCCAGGCCGGGGATGTCCCATAGAGTAACATGTTCGCGGACTCTGTCTGAGAGCTTCTCGTAGAGGATCCTGTTTGGTTTCTCGAAGAATTTCATCTCGGGCTCTGTGCGGAGGGAATCGGGGTAGATGGTGTATGGGTCGACGTCGTGGAGGTCTTTTAGCTTTGAATCGTTGAAGGTCTTGAGAAAGTCGTTCCAGGCATGTGCGATGAGTGAGCTTCTCTCTGTGGCGTTCCAGTTGTCTGGGCGTCGAGGGCAGCCCTCTGGCAGTAGGTCGTCGTTCTCGTAGGCGGTCATGGCTGGGAAGTCAGGCACGAACACGATTTCAGCACCCAGGGCGTCCAGATCCTTCCGTGCTTGCTCCCATAGCGCGATGACCTCGGGGCTTGTGTGGACTTCCCGACAGCCTGCTGGTGGAGGACCGCCGAGGAAGATCTCGGGGACGGCAATGCGCAGACCTTTCAGAGACTTTGATGATGCAAGCTCAGTGAAGGACTTGGGCTTGTTTGGGAAGGGCTTGACGAGGTCCACGTACTTCTGCTCCATCCAGAACTCGCCAACCCCAGCAGTATCTTCCGCGGTAATGACGTCCAGTAAGTGGAACATGTCCTGCATCGTCTTGGTCAGAGGTACAGGGGTGTCGCAGGTTGGATACAACGGCCAGTTGCCGCGGATAGAGATCCAAGCCCTAGAGGGTGTGTATGCAACCAGTGCATTATTCGAGGCCGGCGATCGACCTGACGATACGGTTTCACCACCAATGCTGAATGCCGCGAGTGAAGCCGACACAGACACAGCCCCTCCGTTTGTCGACCCTGAAGCAAAGGCAGCAGCGAGGTACTCCGGGTTGTAAGGGTTCTCAGCTCGACCCCAGATACCCCTCTGCATACCACCACAAGCCACAGCAGGCATATTCGTTCGTCCTAAAAGAACAGCACCGGCATCGCGAATCTGCTGTACAAGGAACGCATCCTCGTTGGCGATAAGGTTCTGGAAGGCAGGTGACGCAGCAGGAGTTGCCATGCCCTTGACTTTATAGCTATCTTTGATGGAAAATGGAATGCCTTCAAGGAGCCTGGCAGGTTCGCCGGCTGCTCGTCGATCATCTGAGGCAGCTGCCTCGTCGAAGAGGTTGTTGTTCAGCACGGGAATTGCATTGAGGGCTGTGTTGCGACAGTCGTAGGTGCTGATGCGGCGGAGGTAGCGGGCGACGAGGTCGACGCTGGTGATTGACCCAGAAGTGAGGGCTTGCTGCAGGTCCGCGATGGAGGCTTCGACGAGGTTGATGGCGGCCATGCTATGCTGCCTGGGGATGTGTTTGTCGGGTAATGTTGATCCGAAGTTCCCACGAATTGGTTCAAGACAATGCAATCAACACGGTTGGGCTCCTGCACCCAGTTCCCATCAGCCCTTTTATACAATGACTCAATCACTGTCGTGACTGATGGTCAATTGACCTCCAACTAACCAGATGAGCCTAAGGTGAGGTGAGTTCTTAGCTTCAATGTCCCCGTGGGGCCGCAGCTTGCACTTGCCTTATCTACAATACGCACTTCGCCTTCACCAGACGAATCCATTCGTAACCTCCACTTCGGCCGCTTAGTCTCTCCACCTCTTCTGCATCCTTCGGCTCAACTTTCCATTTTTCTAAACAGTTTTGTGGCTTTTAGCCTAACTAATAGATAGCCTTGACATGCTGACCCTGGAGAGTGGCTTTGGCTTCTGGGGTCTCCGAGTATATATGATATGATAGGTCCAAGTCGGATGCACGTTAGAGAGCACGTCGTGATGGGCCGAAATCGGTGCAATCAGTCTTTCTATTAATCGTCACTCATCCTGTGCAGTCTGCAGCCGATCTTGATGGAGCGGTTACAATATTATGCTTGATATCAATCGACACATTACACACTCGCTGCGTTTACAGCTTCCACGACTTCACAGTCTACTGAAAATTGATTGGCCTCCTCGCCAAGCCTCATTGCACAGCATGTCCAATCACAAGGAGCAAGATCATCCTCAAGACCATCACGTCGTTTTTTTGGAGGCTGGACAGGCGCCCAAGCCATACCTCGACTTTGCACACACTTGTACCCGCTTCGAGCACACTTCCCCCGCGCAAGTCATCGACCACCTGAAAGACGCCACCATTGCAGTCGCCGGCACCACGCCCATTACGCCAGCCGACCTCGACCAAACACCCCGCCTGAAATGCGTGGCAATCACAGCGACGGGCTTCGAATGGTTAGACAGGGCTGCTTTCGCTGAAAGGGGCATTACGGTGGTCAATTGTCCGCAGAGTAATGTTGAGGCTGTTGGCGAGCATTTCCTGGCTTTGTACTTCGCTTCGAGGAAGAAGGTCGTCGAGGTTCACAATGCCATTGTTGGGCCGGACAAGCTGTGGTTGAACAAATGGTCTCTTGTGCCGCTGTGGAAACAAGGACCGCCTCTCGGTCTCGCCCAGGAGACACTAGGAATCGTTGGCTACGGCTCTTTAGGGCATCATATTGAGCGTCTGGCCAGGGGGGTTGGCTTCAAGGAGGTGCTCATTGCTGAGCGCAAAGGTCAGGCCGATCCGCGTGAGGGTAGGACGACCTTTGAGCATGTTTTCCGAACAGCCACGACTATCGTCATCTGCTGCCCCAAAGGCCCGTCGACCATCGGGCTCATCTCCAAGAAAGAACTCGACGCAGCAAAACCCGAGCTCATGCTGCTGAACCTGTCGCGAGGTGGCGTAGTCTGCGAGGAATCTCTAGCCACTGCTCTGCGAGAAGGCAGGATCTTTGGGGCCGCCACAGATGTCTTTGAGACGGAGCCAGGTGGCATTGGGACTTCGCCTCTCCTCCCTGACGTTACAAAGGGACAGTCACCCGTGCCGAACCTGACAGTAAGCAGTCACGTGGCTTGGTTCTCACGGCAGACGCAGGTGAATCTGGTGCGCTTACTGAAATTGGGGATCGAGGGTTTTGTTCGGGGGACGCTTCTCGAGCCAGATTCCAGGTTCACCGCGATTGTGCACCAAGGTCAGATATTTCGCTGAACATGCATGGGTGTCGCCTTGTGTCCCGTCATCGAAACCCTTCGGAATGTACATTTGCCGAGCTGGAGCGCGTCGGTAGTTGCAGAGGACCTCGACGATGGCGGCTGCGGATGCTGGGGTCACGAGGCAAGCGAGTGCCACGTTTCCCTGTGAAAGATCAACATAGCCGTGAGACATGAGCCACTCTGGGGGTTGTACGACCTGAGAGTAGGAGACGATGCAAGGCTGAGCGGCAATGAGCTTGACTTCATGCAGGTCATGCACCTACCTGTAGCGCCTGGGTTTCTAACGACACTCACGTTACCTTAAGTGACAAATTGACCAACGCCGGGACGTGCTCTGTTGACGCAGACAAAGGCCAATATGATCACTCATTCATCGCACTGTCGCTCCCCGTCGTATGTGATGGCTTTGTTTCTCGTCTTCACCGTCGGCTGGACGATGGAGTTGGCAAGTTGGGAAAGGCAGGGAAAGTGTATCGCTTCAGTAGTGTCCGTGCCTCAAATACGATGGTCAGCAGCCAAGCCAAAGAGACCAACCACCATCCCCAGACTGTCGTGGATTCACTTTCGGCACTCTTCATTCTACGCCATTGTAGCAGTATCTTCAATTCATGGGGCGCGATACGCTTTGTTGGTTCTCATTCGCCACTTATGCGCGATACTACTACCCTGCTTGGGCTGTTCCATAGTCACCAAGGATCATCATCCTACAATCCTCTCTAGCCTGGACTCCTCCGTTCACAACAAAGTTCATGCAGGGTTCTGTCAGCTTTGTTCTGTGACTCCAAGTAGGATCAGAGGTGCCGGGATTTTTGATAAGCACTAACATAGCTTAGTTCGGGCACTCGTACTTGCTCATGAACCCTTATCGCGGATTGTCACCATCAAGGTAGTGCAACATGTAATACAGTTCCAGAGTTTCGGGTACCTCGTCGTATCATGACCACCATTGTCACATTGCGGCACATTTCACTTTATCCCGCGACTCGTCCCTAGTCATACCAGGGCACGGGATCAGGTTCTTCAATTTGTTCGCGCTGATCGACGCCCATACTCGGCAGCTGCGGGAAGCGTCTGACAGGTGAGAAGCGTGTGGATCCATCAGCGTTGGCAGCTGTCAGCTCCGTTGCCATCTGCCTCTGATCAGACCGATATCGTTCACGTGCTTAGCTCCCATAATGTTGTTATGGTCATGATGTAGTTCCCCAGTGAACAAACCACACCCTCCTACTTCTTTCTTCCACCTCACCTTCTCGTACTGTTGCTTCGAAGTGAACTTCGTCGCTTTCGCTTATCACCAACCCTTGACCAAAAGGTCGCTGACACACTACCACTACCACAAACAACCACCGACTGCATCTTCCTCAAGATCAAGTCCCCTCGAGATGTCAATTCAGGGTCAAAACGGCACGGCCAACGGCCACGCCCAAGCGAAGCTCATTCGCGTCCAACCTACCTTCCACCCCTCAGACTCCCCCGAGAGCTCAGCGGCCCAAACAACCCTCAAAACCCTCAACCTCGATAAACACATCGAAGGCGGCTACTTCGTCCTCACAGACCTCTCCACGCAATCAATCCCCTCTCCCTACCCTCCCCACGCCCTCTCCCCACGAACAATGGCAATCACAGCCGCCTTCCACGACGGCACAGTCTCGCCCACCCGATTGCTCTCGACCACCATTCACTACTACCTCACTCCCAGCCGACCCGTGGGTTCTTTCCACAAGAACCGAAGCAAAATCATTCATACTCTACACAAGGGTCGGGGGCAGTACGTTCTTCTCCATGAGAGCGGCAAGGTCGAGACGTTCGTGGTGGGCAAGGATATTGAGAAGGGTGAGAAGTTGAGTTGGGTTGTTGAGGGGGACGTCTACAAGGCGAGCTTTCTGCTGGAGGATGCACCCGGCAAAGGGAGCGAGGGCCTGTTGATCTCTGAGACGGTGGTGCCGGGTTTCGATTATGCGGATCATGAGTTCTTGGAAGAACAGAAGTTGCGGGATCTGGTATCGGAAGCTCAGGCTGATGCCCTCAAGTGGCTTGTCAAGGATCACTGAACTCTCGTGACGGACAGAGGAGAAGTGAAGGAAACGGCTCGCACAAAGATGCGCGGCGATACGATCCAGGAGTGGAGGTTTTGGAGTTTGATTCGTTTTCTGAGGCAGCAGACGCGCAGAGGCGACTTGGCTATTTGATGCCACTGCTCTACCTGACATTCCCTTCCCAGGTACTGGTATATCCAGGCTCTACTCTTCAGGCTCATGCATAGCCTCTTCCTTTCGTTTTCCAGAAAGACCGCTGTCATAGACTCGTTGATAGCATCAATGCATTTCATGTGGCGAAGAGCAAGGCTCTTTCCCCGTCCTACCCACCCACCCTCTTGGCGCCTCTCCCATATTATGACGCCTTCTTGGATGTTTCCTCACCTGGGTATGGCTTCCGCCCCCAGACGACATATATGCTCATGTATGCATGTATTCTCGGGTTCGCAAACTCTCTCCTGACATCCACCAGTGAGACCTGCGCAGATTAGCAACATGGCATATGGGCAGGCGGCGGGACCTGGACATACCTCAATCTCAGCGGGCGACCGCTCGTACACCTTGTTGAATAGATATGATGAAAATCCGCTCAAACCTTGCGTCATATTACTCTCCCACATTCTGCCCAACTCCTTCAATTTCGGGTCTTTGGGCCACGCGTTCGTTGGCACCTTGAAGACCCTCTCCTGCACATCCACGAATCCCACCTCCTCGTACACGTTTTTCAGATACCGCGCCATCACCAACGGCCGGTTCAGCGTCTCGGATGCTGCACACATATCGTGCGACCAGCGAGCAAGTGCCGAGTCTGGAGCGAGCGTGTCGTCGTCCGACGAGAAGAGGCCGTCAAATTCTTGAGATTCGAAGAAGCCGCCTGGGTTGAGGGCTTCGAAGGCTTGTACGGCGATCTGGTCGCGGAAAGACGACCAGCAACCGGCAGTAACGCGCGTGTGTATGTAATCGAAGGGAATCGTATACTCCCATTCTTCTGATCTGCCATATTCGTCAGTCATGTCCTCGGAAGTGCTCACATTAGCGTTAGCATGGTGGGTACATACGAGTCTTCCACAAAGAAGGTCACATTTGGGGGCACTTCTGCAGGTTGTATCGGTGAAAGATCTGTGGCTGTGACTTGAGAATTCGGAAAGCGGTCCCCAATTTCAATCGCCCAGTCCCCGAGGCCAGTCGCAATGTCCAAGATCCTTCGCGGTGGGAAGCCTTCATTTAGAGGCGCGAAGTAGAGCTTGCCCTCAAACAGGCGAGTCATGGTTGCATGTTGGAGGGAGAGTCGTTCTCGCTCCGGAGGATCATTTGGGAAGGCGTATGCTGTGACTGTTAGTCTTTTGTCTCCTCGCCATGAAAAGCTGGATGAAGACGTCCGAACTTACAGCCTGCTCTGTATGCATGGTATGTTCGACCATATTCTTCCGGGTAGGTCTGAACGCTCTCGGATAGTGATTCCGACGAGTCTCTACATGTTCGTTAGTTTGTCCTCGCTTGACTATTCGATATGGAAGTAGACTTACGCATCATCCGGACTTGTCTGTTTCATGTTAGTTGTCTCTTCGGCCGGGGAGCAGTTTGTCAAAGACTCACCTCCGGCTCAATGTAACTCCCGTGGTTGGATCTCTGCGCAAACTCAAAGGTGAATTGGAAGTTCCCTGGCGCAGCTACCATCTGGGTTTGCGCCTCTGGTGGCCTCATCAATGCCACCCCGCCCTGCTCTCGGTTGCCGCCATTGTCGAACATTTGGTCTTCTTCGCCACTTTGGCGATGACCCATGACCTTCGGGAACCCGCAGTCCCGTCCCTTTTTCCCAGCACTTTTGCGAAACCTTTTGTTGAACATTCAAGGACAATGGGATCCCAACGTCATCCCATGTACTGGTGTTGTTTCCAATTAATTCTCAAAGGTCGCTTTCTGGAGAAGGGGGCCCCTCTTTCGGTGGTTCAGCCCTGCAACAGTGGCGCGTGGGGATGCAGCGTTAATTGGAGATGGGTCGCCACCGAGGAGAGGAGTTGTTGACAGATGAGTTGTCTCCTAAGATATGGGGCTTCTATAGACCGAAAAGGGTCAATTGTGTTGTTTTGTGTAGACTCTGCCTGAGAAGTCGATAAATCGAGATTCTTCAAAATTAAGACCGGGATGCTGTTTCGACAGGATGTTCAGGTAACGGGAACAAAGAAACCAGGCTGGCTTCAGTCTCCCGAGAACACGATCTCTCCGCAGTCTTGAAGGTGATACACACCGAGTGGAGTCGCCGGCCAAACTCTCACAGGAACGAATTGGCGACCAGAAGCGGCCAAGCCCCGAAGAATGAAAGAAGGTCCGCCAGCAACAAGAAAGGGGACGGAGAAGAGCGAGCAAAACAGGAGCGAGCGATAGGGCAGCTGAAATAAAGGTGCGGCGCGGGAAGAGCAAGTTAGGTAGTTTTCAACTATCGTTTCTTGAGCTTGGTACACCAGTCGGTCTTGGCGATGAGACTAGCGAGGGGAGGAATGTGTGGATGGCCCTTTGCGTGCAGCTGAAAAGGAAATGGCCTTGATTTGAACTGAGGGGGAGATTGGGAATAATAAGAAGAGTAAAGGTGGTAGTAGAAAGAACAGCGAAGGTGACGAGTGCAGGAGGACGGTGGAGGATCGTGATGGAGAACGAAAGAGGGACCCGACAGATTGGTAACGGGGGAAGCTCAATGAGGAAGCAGAAAGGAGGGTGTGAGAGTGCGAGGGTGGAAGGGTGCGAATGCAGCAGACACAGGCAACGGAAGGAGAGATAATTACATGAGACTGCAGCAAATGATCACGCCAGCGCGGACGGGGTCGAGCAAGGACTGGGGGTGGTGATTATCACAGGCCGAGGTGGAGAGATGCGGATGATGTGTAACAAAAGGTCGGTCTTGACGATCCATCCCATCGACAAGCGAGCAAGCACAAGGAAAGGGATGCATCACCGACAGATCAGAAACGTTCCCGCTGCCTGCTTCGTCCACAGTTCAGAAAGAGAGAGCGAGGGAAGTTGGAGTTCGGAGCCAGCACCGATAGCCAGGGTCGGGTGATGTGGATTGGGCACTTGGGAAGAGCAGCGAGGGGGTTGCGTTAGAGGCGCATTAGCTGGCTGCACCGTGTAGTAAGAAGTAATACTTCTGCGGACGAGATGGCCATAAACTCGGTGCACTTCTGATTCCATGCGAGATTGGACTGAGGCCAGCAGAAAGAAAAGCAATGCCTGTCGCTGCACGCAGAAAACTGGATTCATCTCGCCGCCTGCCATTGATCAAGGTGCGCTACGTAAACGTCAGTGACGATCCAGTGTAAGAAGGAGTATTGATGCCTGGGCTGTCGTTCCTTCCCCATTCATTTGCTAATTCCAGTTACAAAGCAAGACCGACGACGGAACGTTCTCAGCTCTGGCCGGTGGTCCCTGCCCCTGAAAGAATATTTGCAGCAAGGGCTCGTTGGACAGGCTTTCCCAGCACCGCGGACCAGTGCCGACTTGATGCGCTTTAGGTCCCTGAAGGTCAAGGAAATAGGGCATCCATAGCCCCTGAGGTACGAGGATCCCATCGCGGGAAAAAGGTCAACCACTGCACTTCATGTAGCCTGACCCGACGCTCTGTCTGTGGCGTTCTGCCTTTGACCAACATCACCACTCACCCGTCGTCCGTGCACCTCCACCTGCACATACTGTGTCACCACATTCGCTGCCATCAACATGCACCCCTACACCGCCAGAGCGGGTGCATCATGACACCACTCATCGACTCTGCACATCATTAGACCCTCTTTGAGAACAGACCGAAGCCCGTCAAAGTTCCCCGCGCACTGACAAGCCACGAAAACTCCCACCACCCTCCCAGCTTATCGAGTCCCTCATGGTATTTCCTTTACCGGCGGGGCGAACAGGACCCAGTGAATTGGGTCAAGCTAAATTAGTAACAGTCGCAACCTGTTGCTGTCGGATATACCGAGCCCAAGAAATAGCCTAAGGTCGAGCAAGGTTGGTTCCGAAGCTCAGCCTGTGGTACCTGGGAACTGTCATCGCGCTGTCAGCACGCTTGGCCTTACCGAAATGAACGCCTCCATCTTCACGATCAGTCTCCCTGTCGACAGGGCAGTTGTCACGAAGCACAAGGGCCCCTGATCTGATTGGGGTCAATGCATTGTGAGCCGTAGGGAATGCTCCGAGCGACATGATACGATACCGTCCTAATGAAATAGTTCGACCGATCGTGTTCCGGCTGCCTTCACCTCGTGTTTCGTCTTCCACATTCCGTCTCCTAGGGTCTCTGGACCCGCAGCCACAGCACACACGAGTAGCGCGCGCTGCAAGCCATCCATCCTTATGTTTCCGTCGTCCATAATTCCGATACTGTGTACTCCAACCCTATCCGCGCATAGCCTAATGGCTGCTTCCCCAGTACAGTCGTACTTGCGAGGTGAGACAAACATATGCACTCGAGAGAGGAAACGTTATTCCACTGGCTGCACATCGTTCGTTTGCAGAAACCGGTCAAGGCAGGATCATGCGTCTGCGAGACATGCAGCTTGTGGTGGACTACCACAGCACGGTCAATTGGATCCCCGTGATTCCATTACTATGGTACTGATCACGACTTGCTTCCAACTTCCCGCCTTAAGACGGGACGTGGGCCCTCAGCTATCTCGCTCCCAGCTACCGACTGATTGGACTCGCCTATGCCCGGTTTTGCATCACGGCCAGGCCACCCGAGAATGAACGTCTGTACGGATCGTTAACCCAACAGACTACAATTCGAGGCCCCGTGTCCACCCTTTCATCTTTCCCGAGCAAGGGTCACCCCAACTCTTGGGCCACCTCTGGCTGTCTGAGTTCCAGCCGCCTGGAGCGCGGTATCTTGCTCTCCGTGCCGTGTGTCCCCTTCCCGGGCGAATCGCCCCTCAACCAACAGCGCCAACAGGGATCTCACCACCTTGACACCGCACAGCTCATTACTTCTTGCGGTAGCAGTGCATTCGCAATTTTGAGCTCGGCGACATTTGTCGTCAGTGTCATCGCGCCGTCATGATGTATGTCTCACTTCCCACGCTGCGCCTTGCTTTGTCCATAATTCCTACAGGAAAGCGGTTGGCTTACAGCCTCTGATTCGGTAAGGGAAGTGCGTGTACACCTTCTGGGCGTTCTGATCTTAAGCTTGTCCACGTAAATACAATACTCAGACCCAGAACCTCGTCCGACGCACCGTGCTCGTATCCAAGACACAGATCAGCGCCTAAGTTCGTTGGTCTTCACCGGGGAGATATGCGGACAGATCTGCTGCCGGCCCGCGGATCACTACTGACGCCGTCCCGATGCCTGGAACACCAGTGCCTAAGGCTACGGCATCATTCTCGTGAGTTGAGATAGCAGACTTCGCGATGCAAGGCAGGTCCTGGCCAGATCCAGCAGCAAAACGTCTCATGCCAAATCTCAGCACAATTTTGTCGCAGCAAGCTGCAGATCTTCTCCGATACAAGTTCCTGCTGCTTCGCTGGTCTGACATGCAAGCCACCTACACAAAGACATTCAGAACCAATATTTTGGCACATCCTTGTCCAGAAATTCAACCCCCCGAGCAATCCGTGCAGCCGGAATGATATCCACCCGAGCCCTTACCATGTCAATGGGACAAAACATCATGAACAACGCGAGATGCATTATGCAGCGACATGAAGCCGTGGAAACATTTCCGCTCATATTGGTGCTGTTGCTACGCCGCTTGTCCCAAGCTCCAACACGGTGGTATCGTCTTTCCCCTCATCTCTTCCACATCACCTTGTACAGCAGGTTCGGCAATTCCTGCTATTATCACGTGTCATTTCCATCGATTTCGTCTACCGCACTCCGTATGTTCCTTTCGGATTGTGAAAGTACAGCGTCTGTCGAGGCTATATTCAGGTCGTTCGCAATCGTACAAGCCTATGCAATACAGCAGGGCAGGGCAATGCAGCAGCACCCAATATCGCCTGCTTCTGCCATTTGGAGCAGTCCTTGTCTCAATACCGCCCCCAACTCCTCGAGCCAACGCACTGTTACATTGCAGGCCAGACAGTGCGCAACAATGACATTTTCATGCACAGTTCATGCACGGACACTATATCCATCCCAGCTCTCGAATCACCAACTCTAAACATGCTCTTCCCAGCTTTCAGCTCGTTTTGCCCAAGACTTTCTCTCGCCTCACTTTCTTCGAGCCCCATGTCAAGTGAGCCAAGTGTGGAAGCACAGCAGGCAATCATCAAAAGCCACACGAACCGACCCCTGCCTGCGTCGGTGAACATATACCACTTTCGTCGCCTCCCGCATATCACTAGCTCATGGTTCGGTACCATACCTTCGGAAAAGCCACCTACCCAACACACGGCATAACGCATGTTGGTCAAGTTCCCGTCGTCCATGCTCCTGTTTTCTCCGCATGTGGTTAAGCTCTCTTGCGTGTCACACTTCATGCAGGGAGCCTATGAGTACATCTGCGACAGCGTGCGCCCTGCCAACGCAGAGCTCAACCCGTCCGACAGGTAATACTTTTTCTCGGGTGGCGGGAGACGCTGCCCCGGCTACGCGGACACATGGGGTCCAAACTGGCGGTACGCGACGTGTAGCCATGCAGACGGGACATGATTAATGAACGGTCATAACCAACAGCATAGGGACATCTTCGGTATCGAAGCACCGTCGGCAGGAAGGTCTAGACCGGCATTCATGCTCAAATACCTGCGCTTGAACAAACACTATTATCATTTTGAAACGATACTCCTGAAGTATGTGTTATTGACTACAATCGCGTTTCGATTTGCATCACGCAGTATTGCTCTAGGTTAGCATTCTGGGGAGGCGATTACTGGCACTGTTCGCGCGAACGTGAGGTTTGAGTGTAACAGTTGTCAATTTTTTGTAAGCTCTCAAGATTCCTGTTAGATCTACTAAGAAGAGCCAAGCTAGCTACTGAAAACCTTTCTTGCGAACTGTACATTGCCGCCCACTTGCTTCCCACCCGATAACTAGGAACCTCGATCTTGCCTGTCTCTTGCGCGTTGCTCGCACCTCCATTATTCCGCTGAATATGCAGGGAGGGAGGGGGTATAATCTAAAAAGGTTCGTCTAACACTATGCCACGTCAAATGAAAAAGAAGAAGGGATTTCGGTCGTCAAGTAAGACATCCATCCACTGTCCCAGAAAGTTTGAAATAGAAACAAAAGAAACATCAGGACGTGGGATGTGCAACAAAAAGGGTAGAAAAGCAAAGAACGAAGACACGACAAGATGACTTGGTCAAATGCAAAGGGGTCGTGACACCGAATTTCCCGTCAGCTTTCATCATAATCCAATCAGACTCAATTGCGCCATTCTTCATGCTTCTTCCTCAGGTATTCTCCTCGATCGTATTTCCAGGACTCCTCATCATGTCTCGCTCTCCTCGACCTGTCGCAAGCCTAGTATTCGCTGCCATACTGCTGGGGACTCATCATGCCGCTGCCAGGTGTGCCTTCGCTACTGGCCAGGTATGTCTGGTCGATACGGAAGATCCAGTCCATCTTGTCTCGCTCACTCCTAGCGGCGAAGAGCCAGGTGTTATCGGTACCGTAAATCGCGAAGACGGCGGCTTGCATGCGCTCGCTGAGACGTTGCAAGCCAGGTTGTCCAGCCGGGGAGCCGCCATTGCCATTAGTGCTGCCGTTGCCCCCCGTACCTGTCCAGATCGAGGAGATGACACGACCAGATGATGTGCGTCGGTGTGTTGGGCGGAAGTCACTGCCTTGCCCTCCATTCTGATCGGAGTCGTCCGGGCCGTGCAAAATGCCAAGGATGCCTGGCTGGCTGTCCACCCTCGAGTTTCTGAGGCTGACAAGCGCCACCTCATCACCATCGGTCGCTGAGTGTATATGCAGGTACGGCCGCCGGAGCTCAACGAATCGTTTGACCCAGCGCGTCGATTCACTGTTTGGCACAAGCAGGTATCCACCCTTCAAAACCTTGGGGTTCTTCGGTACGCGAATGATCGTAGTGATAAGGCTAGGCGGTAGCGGCGACTCAGGTGCGATTCCATTCTCGGGCGGTGCGGTGTTTGTCGGGCTAAGAATGTTGTTGAGCGGGTCGGGGTACTTCAGCCAGAGCTTCAGGCACTTCTCGAGAAGGGCCTTTTGCCGTTCGTCGTATTCCGATTCCTCTGTCGGTGGCGCAGCTGGGTTCTGCACCTTGATCGTTGCTTCTTCCTCTGGCGGCTCCGATTCCCCGCCGCTGTCGTCGATCTCATCATTCAGGGATGGCGCTTGTGACGTGTCAGGGGTGTCATTCAGCAAATCATCATCGTTAGGGATGATTGGCTTCAGCTCTGGCGACGGCTCGGGCGCTGGTTCCTCAGTGTCGGCGGCACTTTGACCATCCGCCCCGTACTTCATCAGCGTCGTTTGGATCGCACCAATCTCAGCGATCCGCTTGCGCTTCTTGCGTGCAGCGATGTAGTCGCTTACAAGTGACACACCACGCGGTGTCCAGCTTGTCAGAGTCTCCTCACCCTTCACGTAGTCATGTCGGCTGTTCATCCTCCACAAGTCCCCGACGCGTTTGATCGGCGCCGGCCGCATAGTCAGTGTGAAAATTCCCGTAGATGATTTCACGAATCTGACATTCTGCCACAGCGCAGAGAACATAGACGTTTGCCTGACGAAGCTTCGCGACAAGACCTGGACGCAGACCTTCTGTGTGAACTTCATCGGCTCAGCAAGCTTTTCGGAGCTGATATCCCACGAAATGCCCATCTGCACCTTGAACTTCTCTGCCGTGACGCGATCGAGCAGCAACGAATTGTGCAGACTCGAGTCCCATTGGGCGAATACTGTGATACTCCTCGTGCCGTTGGCGTTTTCGCGATAAATTGGGTTGGATGCAAGCTTGAGAGTGATCTCTGGATCCGTCGGCGCCATGTCTGGGGTCTTTCCTGCTGAGTCCACGAGCTGGATCTTGCCCACGCGCACGGCAGTGACCTCGCCCCAAGGCAATGCATCGCCTGAGCTGTGGGAAATACTGATCGCAATACGTCTTTGAAGACCCTGGTGAAGCTGGAATGTCCCAGTGTCGAGCTCGCTAGTCTGTGTGACTTCAACCGGGGCGTATTGACCATCCTCGTTCAGCTCCATAACTTGGACTCGAGCTAGAAGATCATGCTTCTCTTGCGTGAAGAACTGAGACTCGTTGATACGAGCCCCGTTATTGTTGCCGTTTCGTGGCACCGTGTCCCGCATATCGTCCCAGCTGAGTAATTTGTCCAGATGCATTGAAGATACTTGGGCGAATATTGAGGCCCGCAGAGTGATGTCTTGAGGCGAGAAGAGTGGCACACTCATGTTGTGTACACTTTCAAAGCGAATAGGTCCCTCATCGAAGTCTTTGATCATCTGCGTTGTGGTAATGCCGTCTTCTTCCGAAACGCCAGGAATGAAAAGTTGCGCGTGGATCTCTGTGCCTTCGCGTTCCGCAAACCCGAGTAGTTCATGCATGACCACATTGAACTTGAGAGTGTTGGACGGTGCCCTTGCGTGCGACGGTTCAAGCGAGAGCTTGATGATGCCAACCACGCCCGATGTATACGGTGAAAGAACGTCCAAGGAGAAGTCCTGAACCCGACTCTCAAAGACAGCCTTCAGGGGTACATCGACCTCACCCACTAGGGTGTACGCAGGCATGCAAGCCTCGACGAAGGGGTTCTCTAGGCTCAAGTGCTGTGCGTATTCTGGCTGGTCCAGATACTGATGCATCTGCCGCATTTGGCGAACACGGTCTTGCAGCTTTTGAATGCTCCAGAGATGAACGACATTGTGCTTGAAGTCCACCACTCGCACGCCAATGCAAGGCTTCTGAGCTTCCTCTAGCGCAGCGTCCTCGCCTTCGCCAGTCAACCCATTCAAGACCATGTCGTAGGACGAGCAGAGCACGTGCCCAATATCCACGACGGCGAATTGGAAGACAACACTCTCGTTCAGCTCGTTGCTCATGATTTGCGCCTCCTTAAGGATCGCAGCGTTCTGGAGGACAGACTCGGCCATCTTGACGTAATGACGGCTTCTCCAAACCTTGATCACGTCGCGCGCTCGATCCATTTCCGTCTCGTCGAGTTTCGGACTTGCCTTGGGTCGTTTCAGGGGGTCCATCTTCTCGATCTGCTCCTCAAACTTCTGCCGTTGAACGTTCAGCTGCTTCTGCATATCTTCTTTGAGCTCTTGAAGTGCTTCTTCCATCTTGACCTTCTCCTTTTTGATCTCCTCGACTTCGACATTGGCAGATTCGGCGTCTTTGAGCTGCTCTCGGTATTCTTCCTTCTGCTTCTCGAGCTGATTCTGCATCTCTTCACGCACCTCCCGCAGTTTGTCCTCAGCCTCTCCTTGTTTTGGCGTCGATGGCATGGTGAGTGCTGTGTCCATGGAAAAGTTGTCGATCGTTCCTGTTGACATATACTTTTCCCGGATTGCATATGAGGTGGTCGACTCGCTGTCGTCGCCATCTTCTCGAACGTTTACACGCTCCGCCCGAGCTTTCTGCACATCTTCGAATAGTGCATTCAGCTCTTCGTCAGTGAGACTCGCGAAGTTTTGATCCGTGCCCAAAATGGCGCCAGCAGCCTCTCTCCGCGCGAAAGACCAATCTGAGTCTCTGCCGTTGCGGAACGGTGCTGGTGATTCTGGTCGCGAGTCACCAAAGTCCGACACCTTACTAAAGTTTCTCTCGTGTCCAGGACGAGGGCTCGGGCTAGGCGATGTCCGATCAAGTGCCGCGAGTTGGCTAGCAGTGACTGAATGACGCAGTAAACTTCCACTCGTAGCTTCTCCTCGCTCGGCACGAGCTTCCATGGGATGATTGAAGCGGAAGATATGAAAATCGCCGAGGATAACTCGATATCCAGAGTGCAGTTGCTGTGGTTCAGATATACGTTTTCCGTTGACCATGACAGATGCGCCTTCCTGAGGAACCAAGGTCACGGTCCCATCTGTTGCGTTCTCGAACAAGCAGTGTTCATGTAGGATCCTCGTGCCGTTGAGACGGATGTTCGCTTGGTGGTCCGCATTCGTGTCGACATTGCCGACTTTGGTCGTTCCTGGTTTCAAATTATAGACAAGACACTCTGCCAACAACGGGTCATCTGACAAGTTGACCAAATGTGGCATCTTCTTGGGTGTGTGGAGTCCAATGAAACCCTTCTCGATGCTAATACCAAGCTCCTCCAGCGCTGCTTCACGCTCTTTGTGGATTTCTTCTGTCTTCTGAAGCTTCTGCTCCCATGTCTGGTTGAGATCGGTCAACAGCTTCTCACTCTGGCTGAGTTGCTCAGCAATCTCTGCCTTAGAGACCTGCTTCACTGCGCCATCTGAACCAGTGATGCTGACCATTTGCTCTTCTAGCGGTGTGCCTTCGGGATAGACTTGTTCGCCAGGCACGGGAGTTCCGCCGAGGGCGCCACCAACACCACCTCCCAGTTTGCTACGCAATACCGCCAGCTCTTCCTTGAGTTCGCGAATCATGCGGGCGTTGGCATCTTCGTTGACAACAGCGTGGTTCTTGATTCTCTTCGCTGAATCGGCGTATCGAAGAGTACTTAGGGTTTCATCGTAGTTGATGTCTGCCGGACTGATGGCAGCAATCATGGCCGTCATACTGTTTCCTCCGAGCGAGTCCTTCAACAACCACGTCAAAATACTGTCACGGTATGGTACTTGACTTCCGCCCTTCTTCTTCTTGCCCGTCGAGAGATCGGCCAACGCGGCAATGACACGTCCGAGAGTCGAAAGAGACCTATTGATCTCAGCACCTTCCTTCAGTCGCGCACCGGTAGCACCAGTGGAGTTTGCTCTTTCTGAACCAGCCAAATCGACCAGACTGATCTTGGCAACCTTCTCCATTTCCATCTTAGTCTCGGCATCGCTGGTCTTCTGGGTGAGCATCAGGGTGAAAACGGCGTGACTTCGACTTGATGTTTCGTTCATGTTTGTCGCAGCGACCGTTCGAGCTTTGTTTCCCTCGTCCATGAGGTTCTCGATTTCTTGGAACCCGCTCACGACCAACTTGGCGAGATCTTCGACGTAAGGACCTGTCGAGGGATGCTCACGCACTCGTAGATTGCCTTTCGTAGACGGATTCAGCAGATCGCGTACTCGTTCGTTGTAAATTTCGAGATATGACACTTCGACTGTGCATTTCGTCGCTGGGTCCTTCTTCTGGATTTCGTCTATCCTTTCGAACATGTTTTGACAAATCTGAGGAATGATACCGATCTCCTTTCCATAACCCATCATCGAGTAGGATTTTCCCGAACCTGTTTGACCGTAGGCGAAGATACAGTTGTTGTAACCTTGAAAAGCGTTGTCCAATAGCGGTGAACCAAGATCATCAAACAAATGTGATTGCTCGGCGTAGTTTGAGTCCTTTTTGCTGAAGGACCAATATGACCTGTCGAATGCAAACGCTTTCGGTGCGTTTTCCTTGGGATTCTTCCCCGGTCCATCGGGTACCGACAGGACGGTCTGATTTCCTTTCATCTCGACAATACATTTTGAGCCTCTGTCGATTTCTATGCAGGCACCCTTCGTTAGTGTCACCGGTGACTCGGCGTGGACTTCGAACCCTACCTCTGCCGTTGAAAGGCCGCACTCTCACCACCACCTTAATGTTACCACCACCGGCGGGTGCCATGATGCTATAGATTACGGGGGACCACGGATGGTCCCGCCGTGGAAGGGGAGAGGCTTAAGTCGAGGACCCCTTGTTGTATGTAGGAGCGTCCGAGGTTAAGGCTGATTGCCAAGTCGCACAGCGATGCGTTGTGTAGGCCGCATAAGGTTCAGGTCGATAGCTCGTACAGATAATCCATGTGCCTGTTGATATGGCAGCACACGGTGATAGTTGTCCTCGTCAGGAGATCTGCGAAGCCACCGGCGCAAATAAGCACGTGTCAGGACCCTGACGTACTATCGCGAGCCCTCCCGTGACTCGTTAAGACCCTTGTTCGTGAATGGAGGTGCAACGAAACTGTCTGGCGAGTCTCGACCGGGCTTTTGGGCGTATCGTCCGAGTTTTGTCGTCGTGTTCGCAGAATATTGTCGTCTCGTCGTCAGTCAACAAATGTTGGAGGAAGACGCGGTCGCGATGCGCTTGACGTCGGTGCTCGATACTGAGCCCCGTGCCGGCTATGATTGGGGGAAATTGCGGTATGGGCGCTGCGTCAAGTGGGGCTTGGACGGTGAAAGCCGTTGAAGCGATGACGGTCATGCACCGTGGATTAACCGCAAGCCCAACAATTGTACGTCAGTGGGGTCAATGACACTTGGCAGGAGTTCAGTTAGCGGGCTGCACTCCCTAACTCTGCCACTCTTCCTTAAATTCAGAGAGCTTCGCTTCACGCCATCAGCAACAACTTGGGTCTGAACAGGTGACTGTGCGTGCAGCTTAGAGCTGTCAATCTTTATCTCCGCTGCCCTCGTCCTGATGGCCACCTCCTTGTACAGCATCTACTGCCTGTATCACAGCACGATGCTGCTCATCTTCCGATGGTGGTTCCTTTGGCTGCGCCTTTCCCTGTGTCATCTTGATGAAGGGCCCGTGTATCAGTCCAACAGGCAACCCGATCAAGGCACCCAACCCAGCCAAAGGGATTGTAGCAATCGTGCCGACCAGCGTCCCTACCACCGCACCAGTTCCTGCGCCGACACTGCTCCCTATGCCCGCTCCGCCCACTGTACCCTGCCATGCACTGCTGGCGATCTGCCGTGCTTCCTTGCTATGTGACCGTGCCTCTTGTTCGCGAATATCTGCCTTGGCTAGCAGCTCGTCTCGTTCTGTTGCGTCGTCGGTTTGTTCTGCCTGCTGTCTGAGATCATCGGCCTCCTGCTGGGCATCTTTTGCTGCATTTGCCTCGTCGGCAACTTTTTGTTCTGTCTCGGGGCTGATTTGGTTGGGCCCAGAGTTGGTGGCGTTTATGCTTGGAAGTGACATTGTTGCTCTTTAATCACTTGGTAGTGGCACCTCATCGAGAAAATAGTACTGAGCGTGAAGCGAAGCAGTTGGAAATGTTCGCGGTAAGTCATCGGCATCAACAAATCTATAAAGATGCTCTAGTGGCTGAGGCATCCCTGCTTTCTGCATTTAGAGAGACAAATGACGTCAAATGGGCGATGGTGGTTTAAAGTTGCCTACAAACTTGGAAAGGGACTACCTCAGGTACCAGTAGACGTGGCCGAGGCTTGCAGTAGCTTTGAAACGATGAGACACGACTGCAGCAAGCTACCAGTTACTTATTCATGTCGTCTTTCACGTCTGCATATTTTGCAAAGAGAACACTAACAGATGCAAACAAGCAGAAAGAGGGACAACTACCACGTTGTACTTGCCAAAGTATTTGCAAAGGCAGGTTATAGCTCCGACTTTTGAGACTTCTGTCTGGGCACTGTCTTCACCACCCGTGTCAGCACGACCGCAACCTCCCAACCCCTTCAGCGCTCGAATCGAAAAACCAGACCCCTCAACCGCTGCATGGAAAGTTGGCACCCGGGTTCAGATTGCCGTTGTACGCCTCGTACCAGTTGTTGATGGCTTCCTCCATCCCACAGACCGGCAGCCTGAACGTGCCTGGAGTCCGGACTCCGTTATCGAGAAGAGTGTCAAGGAGGTTGTTGGTCAGCTCTGAGGGAGCCTTGGCCCCATTTACTCCATTGTTGCCTTTCCAGGTGTTGACAGATCTGCATGAGATGGGGAGGTCAGTGGTGAAGGTGAAAATTGCAGACTGCCCCAAAGGGGGAGATGTCGCGATGGTGACTCACCCGATCACAACCTCATCCCACGAGACTCCATACGTGTTGGCAGTCAATTTGTCGAAGCCTTCAGGAACGTCAAAGGCATTGCAGTTTGCGTCTCCAATCTTATTGTCGCAAGTTTTGGTGTAGTCCTTGGGAGCCACCAGCCAGAAGCTCTCACCGTCCCTGCAATACCTCTTGCCGAAGGCCTTGGACGTCATATAGTGCCAGGTGTTGCCAGTCCAGTCCTTTGAAGGATTCTTATCGCAAGCAAGCTTTTCCTATCAGGCCGAGACACATCGCAACTGGTCAGCGAAAGGAAATGACGTGTTCGGAAGATGTGAATGCGAAAAGAAGGACCAGTGAAGTAATTCATTTGGCAGGAAGACCGTCTCACGACAGTCGCTCAACTCAATGGTAGGAGAGAACCGACTTACAGCAATAACGACCGGCCAATAGGTCTCAGGGGATAGATCCCAAGTCAAGGGAATCATGAAAGCCGTCATGACAGTCTTCAGACGTGCTTGCAGCTCGTTTCTCTCCGTCTCCTCAATCACCGTTTGGTCCAGCACGCGACCATCACTCATGAGGGAGCCAAGCTTGCTGATGGAGCTTACGCTTCCGTTAAACAACTGGCTGTTCATGCTGACTGTGCTGTTGCGCCATGATTCTCCCATGGCCTTGAAAGCGTCGCGAATGGCGCCCTGGAGGCTGACTTCGTTCGTTCTACATTTGAGGCAAGTGTGAGCTGGGTAGTTACGGTGTAGAAGCTGACTGGAAATGAGCAAGTGGCTTACGGTGGATTGGTGTTGACTCTGGAAAAGATGTCCTTGCCCAGTGTCGCCGAGTTCTTGACAATGTCGTTCACGGTGTCCTTGAGTGTTCCCGGATTGGCCCCTCCACCAAGCTTCGGAACGATCACTATGTTTCCGACGCATCAGCAACCTTCCGTGCAAAGGGATTTTGAATGCCTTGATCGCATCACGCAGCAACATGGGCCACTCACCCCTGTTCCACATAGGGCCCATCACCATACCGTAGGCGAAAACGAAAACGTCAACAATGATGGCTACGGGCACCTTGGTGGTTTTTGCCTGTGGACTAATGCCAAAGTCGCTGGCGATGCTTTCGATGGGCGCAAAAGAGATCGCATCACCAAAAGCCTCGTATAAGCTCCAGTTCATCTATACACATAGCTTGGTCAGACTTCAAGTTCGTACATGTGCGATAAGAATACTCACGCCAAAAATTCGGAAGAACGAAGACAGGATATGATAGCCAACAGGATACCGGTCGACATCCTTGCACTGCAGACTATTGCCTGAGCAGCCATTGGTATCGGCATTCCAGACATGACAATGCATAGCCTGTGGCCCGTGGAAGAAGTCGGACACCTACATACATTGAACAGTGTTAGAATCTTCAGAAAAACCTCTGCGTATCGTGTGCTCTCCCTAGCCTTGCCGTTTGTACTTACAACATTGCTAAATGACCCTTCCAACTTGCCAGCGCCGTAGCGGCAATTGACAAAGTCCTGAGCAGAGGACCATGCGTCGTTGACTTGTAATCCGTTCCAACGATCTTTGGCAGAGTAATCCGTGTGACTCTGAATGTATTTGTTCGTGCAGGTGACCTTTCGCCAGTCCTTGGAATCGAGGTTCGTGCAGTCCGTATCGGGGCCGCCGCTACCAGGGCCATCCCCATCGATCGGGTTGCCAGGCTGGACAGGCAGCTTTGGATCGTACACTCCCTCACTGTCGTCGCCTTCGGCGTCGCGGAGACCGCACGAGGGGTTGAAAGAGGTTTCGGCTTGGTTGGTGAAACTGCCCTTAATCTCGTGGAGGTCGGCGCGGCCATTGCCGTACAGATCCGGGAGAAATGTGCATGTGCCGGCGAAACGCCCCCTATTCTTAACTCAGCATGAAAGTCCGAGAGAATTCAGTGCAGAGGTCTTACGCGTATACAGGGCCGTTGACCGTGCGCCATGAAAAGGATGAGCCAAGATAGTCAGCTGGATTGCTAACGCGGCCTTGGTTGTACCTGTGTAGAAGATGATGTCAGCCTCTTATTCATTATTCCTGACATATAACTCCTTCTTACCATACGGAGACGTCGCCGTTGAACTTGTTGATCTTAGGTTGATTCATGTCAGCAAACACATCGCCTCGAATATCACAGTACAGTCTAGTCAATGTAGAAAGGAATACATACCCATACGAGATCGTCCTTTCCGTCTCCATTCACATCCGCGAATCTCAAGTTAGCACGATCCTTATCTGCGGATACCTTGATTTGTCCCACGTTTGTGAAGGAGCCGTCGTTGTTCTGAACAGAGCCTTTGACATGCCCATCGGGAGCAATGCACAAGTAGTCCGCACGCCCGTTTCCTGTAAGATCGGCAAAGCGCACAGCCACTGCCATGTTCATTCCGAGTCAGCAACAAAGTTCGGCAGATTTGGTAAGCGCAGATCGACGTCACTTACAGTCGTTGATGCCGAGACCACGACGCCGATCACAGCTGAGACCAGGGGTAGAGATTTCTCTGAACGCCCCGTTCCAGGTCTTCTTCGTTGGATAGTCGTTGAGCCAAACCCTGACGCTACCGTTGGCAGGATTTGCCCATATGATATCACAATCGCCGTCACCGTCCCAGTCGGCGAGATGTAGGTCTCGGCGGTCGAATTCACCGGGAGGAGTCCACATATCCGCCAATCCGTCCCAGAAGGATTCGTCGCCATTGATCTTGGTCTTTCCAGCGTTCTTGTGAACTACAAAGCATCCAAGATCAGCTTTACTAACGCGCAGAGAGACGTCCATTGGGTGTATTGGAAAGGTAGACACTTACCTGTCATCTTGCCGGTGCTCAGGACCCAGACATAATCCTCCATGCCATTTGAGTGCCCATACATGTTGCAATACTTGTTCCCGTCCATGATCAGCTTGGTCCCTCCGTAGCCCTTGTTCTTGAAGACATGCATCTTGAAGTTGAACTGATCGTCTTTTATCTTCTTCGGTTCCACGAAGACGTAATCTTTCATAGCCAAGTTGCCATACGACATCTTGGAACCGTAGATTCTGGCGAAGAAAATCCGGGGACGCAGATCGGCGTACTCGTTGTCCGCTCTCCATAGAGCGAGTCCACCATGGGTCCAGCCGCTGCTTTGGCCTTTTCGGAAGGCCTGGCGCCATGCAACGTTGAGTCCGTCGCCAATCTGACCTTGTGCGCAGCTTCTAGCGTTGGTGTAAGTTGTTGTTCGACCGTCGACATTCAGCCACAGAGAGTCGTCTCGTCCCTAGAGATGTTAGTTAGCATCCGGGGATTGGCATTACAGAGGGCAAATATATCTGTAGCCCACATGTTGAGGGAAACTCACATCTCCATTGATGTCTTCGAATCGAACGCCCGCAGCATGGGCATCTCCAGATTCGCCCGAAGAGATTTGTGATCGAATACCGAGGGATTCCCAATACTCCGGCTTATCTTTGACCCAGCCGTTTCTCCAGAATCTCACCTTGCCATCGCTACCAATCACACCATAATCAGCCTGACCATCACCGTCAATATCAGCGAGGCGGACACGAGCTTGTGGACCTTCAGAAGTCTTGACGAGGCCAATGTTCTTGAATGTGGGCGGTTTGCCACTACCATGGTTGCCGTCTCCGTTATTGATAGAGACCGAGATGTCACCGTTGGGTGCGATGCATCTGTCATAAAGAATATTAGTGAATGTCTTCAAAGTTCTAAGACATGTGACTTGAGACACTTACACAAGATCGTCCAGGCCGTCAGCGTTCATGTCAACCCATCGCACGCCCCGAGGAATGCAATACATGCTTGGGTTCAGATAATCGCCGAGTCTCACGAAATTCCCCCTTCCATCGGCCGAGTTTCGCCTTTTCTGTTTTAGTAACCGTTCACTAGCTTCCAAGGACGAGGAAAGCTCACCAGACCACAAATCTGTGATTGTTGGGGGTGTCCTCGACCCAAGCAATAAAGTCATCGTAGTCTCGCGAGAACAAACGAGCGAAGCGCCACTGGTCGCGATCCCACGGGCTCGTGTAGTCAAGCTTATACTACACATAGCGTCAGTCTCGTCTTACTAGCACGGCACACATTGTCTTCCTACCCCGGTGTCTTCGCTGTCATGGTAGTAAATGCCATCGTGCTCGCCATAGCCACGCTGGGTGAGACCTCCTAGTAAAACATTGTCAGCAAGAGGATGAATCTGTAATGAATGAGAACGGGGATAAACGAACCTGCAAAGATGCCATTGCCAAACTGCTTATCGCACCCCATACCGTCATTTGATTCTTTGGGTGCCGCGACTTTTACTTTATTCGCTGTCAATGCCCTGTGAATAGCCGCATAGAAGACGTAGGCGCATCTCTTTGCCCCTTCGTTCTGCAAAACATCAGTGAGTTGTCCAATATGCTATCGTGGAACGGGTCAGGCAGGGACGAACATTCGGGTGGATATCATCGGTCCAGTACGGGCCATTCAGGTCCAGGAACGTATTATCAGAACCAACAGGGTCAATGTCGGCAAGATAGATGCACTTCTTCTCGCGGTAGTCCGTCACAAGTCGTCGGTACGTCGCGTCGAGCTTCTTCTTCCTGGTAATGACTTCGCTGCTTAACTTTCCCGGCAGCAACGTGGAAAGCACAACACACGTCTCTGCCATGTTGGGGTAGTTCCAAATATCATTGAGCAACCCTTCCATGAGTGAATACATATTGTCGACGTCCTTGCCGGTGTTGGCGTTGTTGGTTCCCGCATTGATCATAACGAGGTTGGGCTTGTAGGGAAGCGACCGCTTCAGATAGTCACGGATCTCGTGAACAAGAGCTCCCGGGGTGGCTTCATGATCCTAGGGCTCGTTAGTATTCGTATTCCAAGAGGGCGTGCTCTCGCTACAAGGAAATTTGTACCTTATCAGTCATATCAGTTCCATCTGGGTCAATTAGTCAGTTCCCCTGAATGTACATCTGAAGGTGCAGATTCTAAGACGAACCTTGTCGTGTGCCAACCATGTTCACCTCGTATCCGTCATTGCGCAATGCCATGCGAACCCATTTTCGAATCCTTGTACAAAATATCGTTGTCAGGACCTTTCATATAGCCACATTGATCACTGGGGCATAAGTAATCCGAAGACCTACCCAGAGTGTTCCGGTGAACCTTGACCACTCATGATCGACGCACCAAGGGGCAAGATGCGAAGGGCAACTTTCCCGTCCTGCCTGGCTTTGAGAATACTCGGAAAGTTGGCAAAAGGGTCTTGCGTCTCATTACTGGTGACGAAATGGCCTTCAAGGTGGCCAGACGGCAGAGCATCAGCTCCGTGCTGACGACTTACAACGAGCAAGACAAGTGCCGCTGTGAACTTAATGGGCCAGATCATGACTGGGGCTTGTTTCTGTTTGCGAAGAGCTCTGAAGATACCACTGTTGCGAATGCAATAAAAAGAATGCTAAATTCTGGGACCTTTGCTATTGATATATGTGAATGGTGAGTGTCGATGCCTGTCGCACTCAGCTGACCGCTTGCGGGTCAAGGTGTAGCACGCATGATCTTCACACTACAAGGAGCTGAATAGACAGGGCTAAGATAATTTAAATGACGAACAGGCAATTTAACCTTTTGATTCTCGCCTTCAAGGCGAAGACTACCTCATGTCCTATTTCGTCTGCCCCATGTTCCAGTGCTAGTACTTACAAAGTGTCACCCTTCCGCTCTGACTCTTGGCATATGATCTTATGCCTCTGTAATGGACCGAGAAGCACCCACTGGTGCGATGAATGCTGAGAACATAGATGCCGCGATGCCGTACCAAGAGTGCAGTCTAGAACATCTCACTGTAGCATTAAAGTCAGCACTTAGCTTGTTTCTCCTACTTTCCGACACAGCCGTTCGGCAGACTGCGCACAGTCCCGACTCAGTAACCTCTAATTGGTAACATCTCGAGTTATAGCCAATACCGCAGGGGTTGGCAGCATTGGTGGCTAAGATAAGGATTTATTAGCGCTATAAGATATGCCCTAATTCAGAATTAGTGTCGCATAATAAACTCAGTAGCTCACGTTCTAACTCGCTCATCTGACCACGTGGGAGCCAATATTTGAAAGCTGCTCGCACCCCTGTTGATTGCCCAAACAGTATAAGTCTAATAAATCTTGCCAAGCTATAGCAGGAGAAGGTTGAAGAAGGGGCCTACCTCATGCAGCTTCATCTACCACTCTGAGCCAGTAAACTACCTTATTCAGGAACCAGGGCTGCTAGGCCAACGTGGCTGGATGAGGCTGCTTTGAACCATGGACTACCCAGCTTTGAGATTATGCAGACTGCTGTTTCTTGTGCGCTATATTTTGCAATTCAACAACGATTCACAGCATTTTGAGTCCTTGATCATATACTAACGCAAGGAGAGGTATTTTGCCTCGAGTATCCTCGATAGATAGTTGTTCTTGACAATTATCATAGGTAATTAGGGTCCTGTGGGACGCCACGACCAGTCGCAATTCCGGCCTCTGCGTTCTAAATATCTTCAGGATATCTTAATCTTTTAGATGAGAGAAGTTTTAGCCTCATGATTCTCTCATGATACGAAGGCTGATTCCTCCATTGAATGGATGTTCATGTCTTCTCGACAAATATACCTGCAGGTTGTCCAGAAGAACACGGCACTGCGTGGAAAACCTCGGTTGCAGCAAGTTTAACGCGCATCTGTACAACGACATAGGTAGCAAAGAATTCGAGCTTCCGAATCTCATTTGAGATGTTCAACAAATATAGACTGCTTCTCGCAATTTGATGAGCGATGCAAGCTTATAGGACGTAAAAGAGTATGCAAGACTTCTGCGCTTTAGGGTAAGCTACTAGACAAGGGCGGTCATTCCTCACGAAGCGCATACATTGACAATATCTCTGTTTATAAATCTACCTTTTTAAATACAGGATCAAGACCAAGACGCAAAGGATTTGAAGCACGGCATAGAAAGCTTCTATGTACCCTGTTTCCAAAACCATAATTTCTGTGCGGCCAGCGACGTAGGAACACAATTTGTTGAGTCAACGGGCTTGCTATAGCCTAAAGTGCTTGTCCAGACTTCAGGGGAGGCCTCACCGTTTGAGTCATCTAAATATTGCTACGCCGCATGGACTGAAGACCTGCTCTCGATATAAAACATTGATTCGCATTTTCAGCGTAGAGAAAGTTTGCATGGTTCTCATTGCAAGCAATACGATTCGCCTCTGTTCTTTGCCCCACCCGATATTGTCCTCTTTCCATCAGCAACATCCAAAGAAAGGCTCCTCCTCTGACTGTGATCATGGCGTCGTCACATCGAAACGATGCACAGCATCCTGAGACGATTGAGGGCCGTCCAAATTGGGCCTCTCCCAGCGTTATTGTTGACGGCTTGCGAAATCCCGTGGATGTACGCCATCGCATTCGAGCGATTAATGCCTTCGTCAAGCGTCTCGGCCGCACCGAGGATTTCCAGCCAACATGGAGCGCAGCTGGTGGCGCCACTGGTGTCGCCGAGATGATCACCGACTTCAGCGTGAATGAGGTTCACCGCCTCTGCCGACAGCTTGGTCGGACAGCGTCGACGGTCAACGCCCGAAAGGAAAGACGTGATGGGCTTGGAGAACTCATTGCCATCCTGACTTCCGGGGAAAAAGATTCCCGACCGTTGGAGGACTATTACCAGTTCATCGTACCAGCATGCCATGAGTCTGTCATCCGATCGTGGGACGGTCGTGCCACAACCTGGACTCGGATGCAGAAACGATGGATGGCTCTGGCACATCCTCGACTTTGCGAGCAGCAATTCCTAGAGGATTTGTTTTCCAAGAGCAAGGACGGGGCCGGGACCAAAGACGTCCTTGCGCAAAACGAAACCCTCCTTCGTGGCAATACACCTTTATGCCAGGAGGTCTTGAGGAAGCTGGAATCACTGAACAGCGAAGACATTTACATACCCCAAGACTTTATTCGAAGACTGGTGCTGCCTTTACTGAGACGTCTGGAGAAATCGTCATCGTCCGGGTCGAGAGAGAATCTACGCAGCTGCGTAGACCTTTCGGTGCGTTGTTGTATGAAGCACCCTCAACGTTTGAGCAAAGGACTTCCACTGCACGATGCTGATGGCTTTCCTCGCTTCGTGATGCAACAGTGGATAGAGAGCACCGGCAAGGCTAAAGCGGAGTTGTGGGAGTGCCTGGAAGGTCTCTACGCAAGCATAGGACCAATTCCGAATTTGAGCCCAAGCCAACTCTTTGATCTGGTCGAGCGTCCGTATACCATGGATGACTTCTCTCGATACGAGCTGTTTTGCATGGTTCTGAAGCACCTGTCTCCGGAAAAGCTTAATCTTCTGGATGACTCCCCAGCCCCCTCGCAGGAAAGAGGGCATCCGGAATCCAATGCAAGGAGATCTAACCTGTGGCCGGCCGACCTGTTCCTATGCTTGCCACTAGACAAATCTATGGCCCTGTTCCACCGCTTGAAGCGACAATACGAGGGCCAAAGTTTCATCCAGCCCTCCTCCGATTACACTTCAACGATCTTAGGACAGGAGCAAAGTCCCAGCTCACGCACTGCAGACCTAGATATTGTGGAGACGGTCATGCGAAAGGAGGCACAGGCGGAAGATCAATCTTGGTCAACGAGGATCTGTGCCGTCATCCAGACACGGACCAAGACGGCCATGGAATCGCGAGAGGCTGCAGACCGAGGCTTCTGGATCAAGTCCGCCATAAATCTCTGCGTAGCCGCAGAAGAGCTTGATTTGCTTGCCGAATCGCTACGCCTATCCCGTAGATTCACGAGAGACCCGCACTTTACCTCGCGAGCCTGGGGATGGGATTACCTGGAAACAGACGAGCTTTTGGCGCTGCTGACAACCGTGCCTGATGTCACTTATGCGACCCCTGCAGAAGTGGCAAAGCTCCTGGATACGCTCAGAAAGACGGTTGAAGAACATATGATACCTGCTCACAAGGTGGTTCTCACCCTCCTTCGGACTGCACTTGCTGCGGTCGGAGGCCCAGGCTTTAGAGAGGGCAAGTGGAATCTAGTGATCGGATTGCCAGCTCTTATTGCTCAACGACGAGAGCTCGCCGTGCGATCTATACAAGAAAAATTGGTCAAAATACCTGGCAGGGCAGCCAGCCTTGAGCAAGACTTCGAGGCGATGGCGTGCGAGGCAATCTGGAAGCCGACCATTGAACAATTGGTAGAGATCGAGTCTGTCATGACCGATCCAGCTGCACCCAACCCTTGGTCGAGCAAATTCCAGGCACCACGGGGCCCGTTGGATGTCCTGATGAAGGGACTTCCGGTCAAAAGCCCGGCTCTATTGGCTCAGCTGACCCGATGCTGCCTCACGAACATTCAATCCCAACTGCCGCCCGCATTGGCACGGACGCATATGTCGTCCATAGCCGAAATGACCACCAGACTCGCCAAAAGCGAGCAGCCATCGCTAGCACTCCCATTCATCCAGACGATCATTCAGGAAGGTGACTATAGTGTCGACCACCGTCAACTGCTGACTCAAAAACTTCTTTCTTCGTTACCATCGGATACAGCACGCAAGTTTCTGCAGACCATTGTCCGGACTGTCGCCGATGTGTTGGCACGACAGAATAACCAAGCTGAAGAGAATGCTGATGAGAAAGATGTGGACGATGAGGCGGAGGATATTGAGGAAGGAGAAAGCTCGGCACGACAGGACGATCAAGCTGAAGAGGATACTGATGAGGAGGATGTGGACAGTATGGAGGACGTGGATGATGCGGACGACATGGACGATGAGGACGACATGGACGATGAGGAGGACGTGGACGATGAGACGGAGAGTATTGAGGATGGAGAAAGCCACCATGCTACGAACACGGCTATGCCAGGAGTCAAGGTTACCACGGTCAAGATGATGGCCCAACTTCTCAACGGAACATCGGCAGTCAGTGCCTCAACATCGTGCGAGATGCTCGTCTCATTGCTGAAAGAGGCTCGTCACATCGACGCCCGCATTGAGATCGTTAGAAGTCTTCTCGGTACTCTGGAAACGCCCACAGCAAAGCCAGCTCTGCGCGCGATGGTGCTCGACATTTTTGAGGAGCACGTTCTGCCTATCGCCTCTCAGCTGCACGAGAGGCAAGTGGTTGACGAAGCCGATTGGCAGCGCGAGGATGAGACCATGCCTGAAGTCAGTGCGACTAACCCGGTGTTCAACTTGCTGCTTGAAGGGCTTAAGAGGAAGATGCTACGACCGGAGGACCGCGCTAGGCTGGCATCTCTGGTCATGCAAGCCCTAGAGCAGTCCGCTCAAATAAACAGGCAATGGATGGGCGTGTTCGTTGAGAAGAATGGGCTCGGAAAGGACATGTTTCAAGACATACCTGTGGCACCAGCCCACTTCAGGGAGCTGGTCTCGACATTTGGTCAAGAGTTTACCAAGATGCCGGATAGCCTTTTCACGATGCTCAAGGACGCGATTCTCATCAACATTCATCCTCCAGCTAGCGTGCTGCGAGTGACGCGACATGTCAAAGCAAATGCCTCTTTGCGAGATTCCAATGCAGGGCAACACTGGCTGAGACAATACGACAACCCTGGCTCGGCCGCGTACACTCTTGGACTAGACCAAGCCCTACGACTTATATCGGGTAACCCAGTCGAAGAAGCCGAATCCAAGCACGCTCTTCAGCTACGCAACCTATTGCTTGCGGCTGCCGATCGCTGCATCGATAAAGGTGATCAGGACACTGTCCAATTCTTGGTCAACAAGATTGCCGAGAACCCAAACAGACGGGATGACACAACAAACAGCGGGAACCCGTCGCGAAAGCACATCGTTCGTGAAATTATCTTCAGCGTCGAACAGGCTTCTGACAAGGGCACTGCCGCTTTGAACCTACCTGACATGTTCCTCTTGCAACTTGCCCTGCTGAAGCTCGCCACATGGAACAGTGATTTCCGCCCCGAAGAAGCTCACGAACCGACGATACGCGCCTATGTGAGGCAGGTAACCGACCTAGTCAACCTTCTCGTCTCGCGATCACCTCAGCCATACCATACCGATTTCGAACTGCTCAAGAGGCAATTAGTGGCGAGTGCTAAAAGTATTCCCGGCTTCGCACGCGTTGCTACGATGCTGGGCCGTCAATACGACAGTGAATTAGTTGGAGGAGAGGACGTGAAGACGAATCCGTCGTTGGCTGCGTATCTGTGCCTGGAGCTCGCGGCGGAATGTCTGCTGGCGTCTTCCACTGTTTCCAAAGATGCTGGGTTGATTGAAACAGTCAATGTGCTGGTACGTGACTGGAGCGAGTCGAACGACATCACAGTGAAGAAGACAGGTCTGCGGGTGGCCAAGGGCTTGTAAGGGCGCATTACTAGATGAGCGAACCGCCAATTGCTATGCCTGAATATGTCCAGTTCACAGCAATAAACATCTAATTATTTGTCCAGGCCCTCAATCACAATAACATCAAACAGCTCAAACCCAGGCAACTTCACCGTTCCATCTCTCTCAATCTCCAACTCTAACCCCGTCTTAAAGTTTTAGCGGTCACACCATCGCCTCCACGCTTTACCTTGAAGCTACCCGCTGGCATTGGCACGTACGGCCCGAAGTTCTGGTATCTGATGCCCGACATATTGATCAAATGCACCACCATCTGACCTTTCGCATTAACGTTGAGAGTGACCTCAATGTCCTGATGCAGATCAAATTCCAGCGGCTCGTCGGCTCCAACAACATCCAGTAACTCCTCGAAGAAATCGCGGAATGTCTCTAGACCTGTCTCACGGTACCCATAGCCTACTGGGAACGAGATGATCACACCTGTGCCATTCTCATACGGTGCGTATCCGGCGCCACGTTCGTCGACCTGTGTGTTCCCGTAAATGTACTCTGGAGGCGCGAATGGTGCGTAATCTAGCTTCTTGTATAAGCCACCCGCGCCGTCGCTCCAGTGGTATGTACTGTAAGATCCGATGAGGGGGAGAATTGTGCCTTCGTATTGGTTCTCTTCAGTTCGGTTTTGTTCGGTTGCGAAGTACATGGACCAGAGGTCTTCGAAAGTATCGGTGTAAGCCAGGCGTTGGCTTGCCGGGAGAGATTGCAGCTGCAGACCAACAGGACCATCGTCCTTTTGAGTATCGTTCTCATCCTCATCATCTTCGGGGTCGTGATCAGTCTCCACGCCCGCCTGACCCGTAACGATCAGTGTACCGCCACTGGCAACCCAGTCATCGAGAGCCTCAGCGTCGTCCGCTCCAATAGCGCCCAGATTCGGAAGTATGACGACCTCATACCGATCAATGCTCTCCGACTGCGCAACCTTCAATAGGTCCAGTTGTGAAATAACGTCAAACGGCACATGAAGTTCCTGCAAAGACTTGTACAGGCCCTTGAACTCCGACCGAGCCCTCTCCAGTCGCGTCGCATTCTTGAACAACACTTCCTGCGGCAACACCAGGCCAGTCTTAGCGATTGGCTTCATGCCCGCGTAAACGTCGCTCTGGTCCCTGAAGAAGCGCACCAGATCGCCCGCGGCATCTAAGCCAGACCATGGGATCCTCCCGGGGTACCCGATGATGTAGCTCGAAGGATTGGCACCGCGTGACATGGCCTGCAGATGATACTGTTCATAGTGCCATTTGTTCTCCGGGGTGATACGGTATGCGTGATCCAGAAAACTGGCACAGTTGGCCAGGACTGGTTTGTCTGGGTTAGCCGATTTGTAAGTACTGATTGCCTCAGAGGTGGCATGATGCCAAATTTCGCGGTCAAGGGCATTGTTTGGCTCGTAGAACATGACATCCGCCGCA
This sequence comes from Sarocladiaceae sp. CBMAI 1973, assembly GCA_021347865.1. Lineage (NCBI taxonomy): Eukaryota > Fungi > Ascomycota > Sordariomycetes > Hypocreales > Sarocladiaceae > Sarocladiaceae sp. CBMAI 1973. The sequence goes on from WNLN01000215.1 coordinate 50,382, forward strand.
GCACCAAATCGGATCAGACCTGCTCCCGGCGCCCTTTCAGCCAGGAAAGCCGAGACTTTCGCAGTCCACTTCTGCACAACTCCATCACTCCAGATCTTCCAGTCATTGTAATTCTCACTTTCAGGTCCGGTGGGCATTTCTTCGTCACCGTGGTCTTCGGCCCAGCCGCGCTGGCAGGACTTGCAGTGGCAGACTCCGTGGTAGACTCTGAAGTAGTCTCGTTCGTTCATGCCGGCCCAGTTGACGAAGAAGCCATCGAGACCGTAACGGTCCACGACTTCGCCTAAGATGTCGAAGATACGCTCTTGGTAATATTCGCCGGAAGGACAGGCAGAGACAAGATCGTTGGTGTGGTTTTGCCAATTTCCCTTCGGCGATACGTACAACCAATCTGGATGCAGCTCAGCGACCTCACGATGGAGTTTAGAGAAATCCATCCGGCCTAGAACTCTGATTCCCCTCTCTCTTCCAGACTTGACCGTATCACCAACGAGATCTCCACTAGCACGAGCTGCGCTCAGAGGATTGATGACCTGGAAGTCGAGGTCGGTAGGGTAGTTTGCAATGATGCCTCCAACGCTCTGTAACCAGGCTGAAGCGCCGTGTGCTTTGATCCAATCTGCGACTTCATCGGTGTCCATGTCGGCGTCTATTTCACGGAGGTTTGGATGGACCATGCCGAAGGGCTTGCGCCACCATTCTTGTGTGTCGTTTGTCATGGCGAGAACGGTCGACAGGACTGGGAGGAGGCCCAGAAGGGCATGTGACAATCTGAGGCGCATCATGATCGGAAGGTTTTATGCACAATGGCCTAAACAAAATCTGGTAGCCGATACATGTCTCTTTCTACTCTTCGAGTCTGCCAACGAGAAGCACTCGCCGACTTATATAGCCCGTGTAAGTCATCTTGAGCAAGCCGTACCCCGCAGGCATCAGCTTCTTCATCGGAACTCGGAATATGTCCGTAATACCTTAATTGCTGATGCATTCACATATCCCGATGCCAATGACTTACATCATTTCAGCTTCGGCCGAGTCCCGTATGACCTCTCCACACTTTTTCCTCGGGATGCTGGACGATCACGGCGAAGATCGCAAGGCTTCGTGCGGGGTTGAAGCTTGGTACGGGGAGCTGCCCCGTGAAATGACCGGCGTTCCGATTGTCACAAGGTCCGGCAGTCAATTATGCTTGTTCATCGTCATATTGTGGAGTTTCCCAGGTTGTGCACGCGTGCTCTATCCATTCTGCCGGAGTGTGGAGTGAGTGGACTCCAATGCTTCTTCACACCACAGTATCTCCAGTCCGCCAGGGAGGCACGTACCTGTGAATCAATCATGCAGACTGCAGAGCTAGAAGAATAATCCCTGGAAAGTCGGCCGATGCCGGGGTTCTAATGGTAATGACCAAAACTTGTAGGGTGGTGCGTCGTCGCGGATGCGCTCGAGACAGCTTCCTCATGCTGCACCATGGGCTTATAAGTCCCGGTTGGGGATACCGATATTCGCTATAGGCGCAAGGGTACGAGCTGTCACCCTATTTTACTACTAGCAGCGGAGAGCGGTTCTTCAAAGTCATCGATTCGAATGGCGAAGTTATTCCTGGTGCGTCGCACTTCTGCATGACTCAGAGTGTCGTCGCTCGCTTCATAAGCACCTCATACGCATGACTCGCCGGTGTGATTGTTTTCCCAGCTCCCATCATACTTCAATCCATTCAGTACAAGCTCGAGAGTGAGCGGTGGCAGTCTTGGAAGATGTACGTGATAAATGAACCCCTTCAGGCTATATAGGCGAGAGGTATTTTGCAAAGTGGCCATGACTCAGGTTAAAGCTATCGCAGAGATACGAAAGTCAGTGGAAATTCGCTTGTCAAGTATTGATTCATAATCAGAGACCGATCAGCCTCAAATAGCGGAATCCCGGAAGATCAGCTCTCGAGCGTCAACTGAAGGGCGCCTGCTGGGCATTGGCAAAGAAGCCTCCCAGACCATCAGCATTTCCTAGTCGATTTACAGAAGGTCATTCGATGCCTTGAAAGTGTACCTATCAATTATATTAGATCCGTTCTAGTGACCGGTAAGCCGTAATCCGGATGCATGTGCCGAGCCAGATGAGGCGCTGTGTGTCATTTGTAAGCCGGCCATCGAACTAAGTAGCACTCCAAATCATCAGAGTTATTCCCGTTGGCTGCGCGACGTCAGCAATAGGGCGCGACCAAGGAAGTATTTATGATCGAGGACCCCTGCCAAGATCATGTTTGAGCACTGTCTGTAGTTGCGATATACTGTTTCTGATCCAAGCAAAATGTCGGAAGAAAGCTTGGAACCAGTGGCACCACAGCCTCCTCCACCGCCTCCAAATGGCGGCCTCAAGGCGTGGCTGCAAGTACTTGGTGCACACTTCCTCTTCTTCAACTCTTGGTAAGTCTAAAGCAATACTCTTCGAATTGGCATCAGTTTCTGACAAGGAATGCTAGGGGCTTGGTCAACACTTTTGGTGTGTTCCAGAACTTTTACGAAGACTCACTTTTAACAACACAATCCGAATCGAATATCAGCTGGATAGGCACCTTCCAAGCCTTTTTACTCGTCGCATTGAGCCTCTTCGTCGGGCCCTTCTTTGACAGAGGTTATATTCACCTGCTAATCATTTGTGGTTCCTTCTTGATCGTCTTTGGGATGATGATGACCAGTATATCGACAAACTACTGGCAGGTTTTCCTTTCACAGGGACTCTGTGTTGGAATCGGCACCGGCTTGAACTTCCTTCCGAGCCTCGCTATTGCAGCGACATACTTTACGACAAAGCGTTCGCTCGCTATTGGTATAGTCGCTTCGGGTGGCAGTATCGGGAGTACCATATACCCGATAGTCTTTGAGCGACTCGAACCTCGGATCGGCTTCCCATGGACCGTCCGCGTGATGGGCTTCATCGCTCTGGCCACACTCTCTATCAGCATCGCGACACTGAGATCTCGTCTCCCACCGCCCAAGCAAGCTCGAGCTATGCTCGACTCAGCCGCTCTCAAGGATATTCCTTTCGTTCTGTTCAGTGTCGGAATGTTCCTTGTCTTCATTGGGCTGTACGTTCCGATCTTCTACATCATCAGCTGGGCACAAGTCCATATCCACATCGAACGAGACCTTTCATTTTATATGCTTTCGGTGTTGAACGGCGCTTCGGTTTTTGGACGGATCATTCCCGGCCTCCTGGCTGATAAGCTTGGGACACCACTTGGATTGATGGTGGTGAACTGTGCCGTCGCCGGAATTCTGGCCTTTCTTGCGATTGCCATTCATAACCTTGGCGGGCTGGTTGTTTTCGCTATACTGTATGGCTTCGTGTCTGGTGCTGTGGTATCGCTTCCTGGTACTGTCCTTGCAACTCTCGCGCCTAGTCTGGACAGAGTTGGGACATGGATGGGAATGGCTCTATGTTTCGCTGCGCTCGGTCTTCTCATTGGCAACCCGATCGCAGGAGTGATTATTCACGTCCCTGAAGACCAGTTTCGGGGTGGCTTCATCTTCTCTGGTTCCTTTGTTCTGGCAGCGGCGGCAATCTTTGGCCTAGTGTTATTTCTTAAGCGAGAGACCACAAAGGGGGAAAAGTGATAGCATATAGACGTGGCCCAACAATGGATTTGACTATAAGAGGTACTTCGAAAGAATGGCATTTAAAACGGAACGAAGGCTTCATAACAAGTTTTCTTGGTCCTGAATAAGGGAGGGTTAGTGAAAAACATATCCACATTG